>JAPDOI010000997.1:0-55000 GCA_029168955.1 Aplectana chamaeleonis | reverse complement strand
CAACGCCCCTAGGAGATAGACAAAAGGCGGCGCAGCATAACATGCATTCACATATGAACCTTATATACAAATGTGAAGGTAAGATAGATATAGGGTGAAGGTGCAATGTAATAAGACATATTCTGGAGAAATGTAGTTATTAGTTATACTAGGAATACAGCTTTGGTTTTCATATATAGCATACTGCTTGATGGAGGAGTTACCGAAACAATGTTGCCGGCGAACCGCTCGCAATCAGCTAACGGTCAGACGCCGGTCTTGGCCATAGCAATCGCCCGTTCGCCTTCAGCGTGATGTCGAATCGCTGTTGGAGCACTAATTCCATTGCAGCTCGTAATCAATTCTCGGCAAGCTGTCTGCCACTCACAACTTCGCTTGTCAGAGCGGAATGAGTGGCCTTGTCTTCTGAAACAAGCGCAATGATAGCATACAGGTTTGGCGGCGATTTCAGCACCACCCGACCTCAACAAACCTAGGTAGCTATAATGCCTTTATTCGGGAGTGCACTTGTTCCCCTTTTCACCCGCGCTTGCTGCTACCGCAATACACCACGGCGATGCGGCCTGTGGCGGCCCGCTCTCATCCGTTCTCTCCCACCCCATGTGCCAGCCATAGACTTCTAGGTGACCAACGTCCAGTCGTCCGTATGACTATCGATCGTGGTTAGAGACGATGATTTTTTCTTTTTCCCCCCTTCTTCAATTGTTTTTTATGTTAATTCAAAGGTCTTTTTTAACGTTTATCTTCTGTTTCAAATCGGTAGGCCATGTACCCTCACAAAAGTAGCAGCGGGTGCGGGTGAAAAGGGGAATCTGTGCATTCCCGAATAAAGACACTATCTAGGCAAGGTGCCTTTCAATCACCAGACCACAAGTTCGCATTTCCTAGGGCCATTTCGTCGGCAGCAGTCGAAACGATTCTTACTAGGGACTGTTTTGCCCGTGCCCCGATGATTCGGGAAACCGCTACTCTGAGGGCTTCTGTAGTTTGCGGTAGGCTTAATGCTAAGAAAAATCTCATGCTTCAGAAAACAACCGCATCCCCACCGTAATATACCATAATCCGTGAAAAATCAATAACGCAGTTCAAATAACCCCTATAGAGAAGTTTTGGGGCAGTTGTTGTATCATTCTGCAAATCGCCAAAAGTCGTGTTTGGTCAACAAAATTTCCCGCAGTGCTTTGGACCAAATCAGAATCTTGAAAAAATATACAAATGGGTCTCAGATTCGTGATCACAAAAATATACAAATGGATCTCAGACTCGTGATCACCTATAGTAGAAAGCTTTGAGCCAAATTTGGAAAATTTTTCCCCGAACATTTCAACAATTGCCCTTTGGGCACCTCTTTTCTCTCAGCTGAGCTATGAAAATGTTTTTTTTTGGAAATTCGTGAAGCATTTGGTTAGTTTAGTACGGGGATTATTGATAATTAGGAGTACAACCACAGCATCCAGAACATGGATTTCAAAAACATCGGATTATGTGTAGAACAAGCCCTAATAGACACGGCATTCCCATATCCAATTCATCGCCCCCAAGTTGCCTATCGCCCTCTGAATACGTGATGACCGGCAACTCATTTTTAAAAACCCACCTTCGCCATATCATAGTCGTAATCGTGTGATTAGCTCATAAGTTTATGAAATTGTAAGAAGTTGCTATTAGACAGCGATCATATGCATTCTATAAGACGACGCGTCTAGTCGCACGACTCGAGATTCCGCCTCAGAAACTCAACGGGTCCGATCGCAGATTTATGTCGGGTCGAACCACTTTCCGTTTCCGCCCCTCACTTCTTTCCTCTGAGACGACGTGGGGGAGAAGCGAAATTTATTCTTCCCCCATGTCTTCTCACTTGGGATTACGTGGAGGAACAATGCTAAAGGGTCCGATCCAACAGAAATCTGGGGATGGACCCCGTTCGAGCTGGGGTCGGACCCGGCGAATGTCTAAGGCACGAGATTCCTGCTGCTCAGCAGCCGGGTGCATGCTCCTCCACTGATAAGTCCTTATCCCATGAATCGCCATCGCGTTGCCGCTCAACACCATTTTATTGACCTGCACTACGCAGCGCCGTTTGCGGTGCTTAGAGCTCGGTTTGGGACTACGCGGTAGAGCGCAGGGAAAAATTGGCGGCATTGCTGTAATTCATGTCAACAGTCCTCCACTGATACCTTCCTGTGTACTGTTATGGAAGCTGTGATTGCGAAAGTTAAATGTTTTCTTTCAGAGAGCTAGCAACAAGGCTACAACGCATTAATGAACAATTGGACGAACAAATCAATATCGAAAATACAATTGTGGAGGCATTCGAGTACTTGTGTAGGATCTGCAAACCGAGGAGTTACCTGAGCATGAGACTTGACTTACAGCACGACTTAGGTTCAAGTTCAGATCTTCAAAATTTTCGTAACTGATGATCTTCTATTTCTGTTGAATTTTCAGAAGATGGCGACTCATATGAAGTGATGTATCAAAAAAAGATGCAGAGGCTACGCACTGTGCTGGCATTGCCTCTAGGAGAACTGCTACAGGACAAACAACACGATTTCGGCGATCAGTGTGGTAGCGTTATCAGCGGCCCTGAAGAAAATGATATGAACGAGGAAATGATGGTAAAACGATGACTTACAAGGGAGGCTTGTTACCTTCCGGTGGCGATTTGGACAATCATGTTGTCGTTGCTGTAAGTCTGTGAGAGTACATAAATGACGCGTACTTGAAATTGGCTAAATGGCTGTGGGGATCCCAAAAAACGGCATCTTATCGCCTAAAAAAGGTAATGGTTCATCAGGTAATTTTTGGGGCGTTCATAAAAAAAATCGGATTCGGCTCAAAACTTTCAACTGGGGGTTGTTTAGGGCGCTGAACCCGAATATGGGTCTATTCCTCGCCAGACTCAGGGTTACTGTAGGTTACAGTAGGCATAATGCCTTTTAACTGGCGATACTTACCTTCAAAATTTGAAAATCGAAAAATTGACTTAAAATTAGTGTTCAGCGTCTCAAATAACACCCACGGTGAAATTTTGAGTCCAATCTAAGACTTTGACCGAGCTACCGTATGCCCACCGTGACCACCGTAATTCATAGAAAGTTGATAAACGGGTTGCAGATTCGTGTTAGGCAGCACGAATAGCCTTTACGTACAAGTATAGAGGCGATTTGACCGTAGCATTCTCGAAATCGTCAAAAGTTGCGTTTTGCCAGCAAAATTTCCCTCATTTTGAATCTTCGGATCAAATCAGATTGAGTTTTTCAAATATTGAAAAATGAGCCTCAGATTCGTAATTAGCACCCAAAACAACCCCTGGAAACAAGTTTTCAACCCAATATTAGAAATTTTTTGGATTGCCCAAAAAATTTTCATTCGTGTACCCCTTCTCTATTGGCAAAGCTATGGAAATGCCCACTTTTGGAAATCTTCTGTGAATCTGAGGCATTTAGCCTATTCAGAGTATGGAATATTGAAGCACTGCCTTCCTCCTAGAACATATCAAGGTGGCATCTCGAAATTCCATCGTATGTGTGCAACCCTCCCTTGTTAGGGTCCTTCTTGGAGTTTTGATCCGGAAGTAAAATCAATCGAGATATTCCAGGGTACATCACCGTATTGGAGGGGTCCAATGGCCATAGTCCGCAACAGGCATGGCTATTTTACAAAGACGGGAAGGCTCATACGGAACAGGTTATTATCCTTTTCTTCACCTAAATAAGAAGTGTAAACACATGCATCTGCTTCAGATGTGCGCCACTGATCCCCATTGACGACGATTACAGGGAATATTATCTGGAAGATTTGATCGACTACCGAGACGACGCGAAATTCCTCAGCGACTATTGTCGTGCGGTGTGGATATGGTCACAGCTAAAAGACCTGTAAGTTCATTAGAACGGTAACGAATCGCCGATATTTTTCGTTTGTTAGATGAATGCGTGGTGCATAAATATTTCAAGGTCCAAGTAATCGTGATTGTCCTTAAATTCCAGGTGGAATAAGTACGGTCAGATCCGTAGCCTACCGCCTCAAGCAGAGCAATTTATATCTCACCGGCGGCTGCTGCCGGTCGCGTGCGCCCGGGCCCCTAATCGATTCAGGCCGAGAGAAGAGCGCAGCTGATCGGCTTGCCGTTTTTATTACCGTTACATCCTTCTATTTCTTCCTTCTCATCATACCTATCTCTATCCACATTCCGCTGATGCCCTATTATATTTATTGTATCATAAAAAGGAAGATATAGAAAAGTGAAAAGGTAAAAAAAGTGGCTATCAGAGCAGCTGCGCTTTCTTCTCGGCCTGAATCGACTAGCGGGCCGGCGCATGCGAACACCCGCACCAGCCGCCGGTGAGATTTAAATTATTTTGCTTCAGGCGGCAGGCCACGGGCATGACTGTAAGTATGACGAGCACAGTCGCGTAAGGAAAAACACACGTGCCATTTGAGGGGCGGAAACAGATTCTATTTTTACAGCAAGGTGCCCAACTGCGACGTTACATTGAAAAAGAAGACGGGAGAGTGGATATCGAGGCGGAATTTCGCTCGTTTCAAGGATGAGAACATGCTCTATCTTGGATCCATACCATCAGAAGTACTGGGCAATCTAGGTTTGAAACAATATTTTCTCTTCTTTGTTAATTTACGTAGTTTAAGCATTTAGGTTGTATTTTTATTAGTAGTGCTCTCTAAGTGTATTCCAAAGTTGAAAATGAATCGGCGCCCCCTGAAATATTGAAAGGTTTGAACTGCTTGCCAAAGGAATCGCTTTTTTTCATCTTGAGGGCTGTTTTTTTGAAAAGTTCAGTTGGAGCAGGCTGCCATTGTGCGAGCGATAGGTTCTGGAAAGCGGACTCTTTGTTGACTAATCGATGCAGGTTGCAACAATGTTGAAAAACTTGTAGAAGTGCGAGACATTTTCAATTGTGGAACGTCATCTCAAGAAATCCTGGCAACAGCATTCAGAGCGATTCGGCAAACAACAATGCTTATGTTACAAACAAGGTTGGTTGTCACACTATTCATTGAGTTTCAAAAAAGAATCTGACCGCCGACTCGATACGGGCTACGTACAGGGTTCATACTCTCACTAGATTTTTTGCAGAAATGATTAAAATCTGTTAGTGCTCAGTCTTACACTGTTTTATTCGACACAAAGTCATCTTTTTCATACGGCGCGCTCTTCTCGTTCGTCAGTGTTGTGGCGGGCTTTTAAATATTCGACGCTGCACCCTGAAATCATGTGGAAGAGGCTTTTCTGGTCTTCGTGTGGTTTTACTGCACAATACCCTCGTTACACTCCGTCGGTCCTTAAAGGCGGCATACACGCTCGTGAACATGGTTGAGATAACTAAGGAAATAGAATGGTATGGCTCAGATGGCAAGGCCTACGCATTTTGAAGCGTCAAAAAAGACCCACAATGCCGTTACAGGAGTAGCAAGTTTGGCCCCGCCCGTATTTTCACGCCCCCTGCATTTGCCCTTTTCCTGCAACACAAGGTTGGCTGGTCATCATCAGCGTCGGTACTGTTAGTGGATTGCCTAACAAGTGAATCACACACGTCACTGACGGCGAAGACGACCCAGCAACCCTCCGATGGAGGAAAAGGGCAAATACAGGGGGCGTGAAAATACGGGCGGTGCCAAATTTGCTACTCTTGTAACGGCATTGATTGTCGTTTTTGACGGTTCAAAATCCGTAGGCATTATGTTGTAAGCCATACGGTTCGATTCTCATGGTGATTCCAACCACGTCTACGAGCGTGTATGCTGCCTTTAATCAACTTTGCGTTCCACTCCACTGTAGACAAAATGATGACTGCGCTTCCAAGGTGGAGTCCTTCAAATTGAGAATGTTTTTTTGAGAAAGGAGAAAGAGAAATTTTTTTTTCGCACAGCGTCAGTGACCATTTCGATGTGAGAAAAGCACGGCGAATCTCTCTCTCTCTCTCTCGCATGCTTTTATATTTACAGTAGTAGCGGATCTACTCCACTTCAAGGCAGGGTTCGCGACAAAAACGGTTATTGTGTTATCATCATGAGCAGGTGGATCGGGCCATCACAAAAGTAAAGATAACTGGAAATTCGGAGAAAAAAAACCGACAGAAACAATTTAGAACGGTCTATCGCTTTGTGTCCACCCGCCTCCGAATAACGAGATTCCTATAAATCCTTGTTTTATATTTTTCTCCGAAAGTAGTTGCTGACTACTTCAAAGGCGTCGTACGGGGTCAGGACCACTACCCATTTTTTCTGCTCTGGCTTAATTGGATCCGCCTGAGAGAACTAACAACGTTTGGTGGACCAAGAGTGCTCCAGTCGTATAATATTGAATCTTCTAATGTAAGCATTTCCGCTAAATTTCAGCAGTCATTTCGCACTTTGAACAGAACGCTCTGTGATCGCGCGCTAAACAGCATCCCGTTGTTTGCTGACGCGTCGTCGGTTAGAAACGGCCAATCGACTTGAGTGACTGACCTACCAAGCATGAGCCAAACATTCCTATAAACATGAATATTATGAGGAAGAACAAGAAAAACTGAAATAGAATAGATTTATAAAAAAATCAGCTCTATCGTAGAAGAATCCGGACTCGTATCAGTCGAAAATTCCTGAACAAAAAAAAAGTAAAAACGTGAGTTTTATTAGGTGTTTTACAAACTATAAGCATTTCAAAGACAAAGACTTTCCTGGAAAGAAATCAGAGGAATTTCAAAAATGCCATAAAGAGCATATATTTCAGGGTCACTTTGGAGATCTCTGGCAAACGGGGCAGCAGGAAGGAGGGCGCAGGGCAGGTTCACGTTTCGGGCCCCATCCTTGATAGTCGAATAGGGGCGTGTTTCGGGCGGAGCTTCCGTCCGTGCTCCGTCCGTTCAAAGCAGTACACTTTAGGGAAAACCAGCCACTTCAGTCCGAGGGGAAAGGCAGGTGGCCAGCCTTGCACGGGCGGTGACCGGCCTTGCTAGGGCTCATCGTCCATCCTGACACTACGCCCTTACTGCCGCAAATTTTCATATTCACCCTTCATCCTGCCCTAATACGCCCTTGCAAGCGATTACTCCAACACCCGTACTGCTCAAAAATCTTTTTTTAGCGGTCTCACCCAAGAACAGGTTGTATTAGAGCGGCCTTTCGAATTTACCGTAAATCCAAAATCGTTCTAGTACAACCTGGCTCTTAAGTGAGCTCGCAAAAGAATTCCGGAGCAACACACAATAAAAACTACAAGTATTAACAAATGCAAATTTATTTCTCGGAATCACTTATACAATAGTGGTTTGACGTGTAACCAAAAAGCCTTTGAAGGCACCTCATGATGATCTGATGTTGGAGATGCGAAAAGAAAACCGTGCATTGGCAAACGCCATCAAGACTATGTCAGAACACTACAACAGAATACATGCATGACGACCACAAGGTTCACAAAGCCTAAAAAAGTTAGTTTCAGTATCCATCAGATTGGTTTAGAGGTAACTGGGTTTGGAGTGATGAGCAGATAGAAAGATATGACACTACCGAATGACACAGCAATAAAAGTGAAATAAATTGAGTTTGAAGCATCTTTATCGAACCGTAGGCAAAGTAACTTGGGCAGAACAAGAAAAACAAAAGTCAAAAGCATATACAACGCAAAATACAAAAAAAAAACTCAGAATTTTCCGGGAAAGCTGCTTGTGGCAAGCGGTAAGTAACTTGAACGTCCAAAGTTACTTACTCATAGCATAAAAGTCACACATACAATCTGGTAAGCAAGTTACCCGAGGCGACCCTGTGGAAGTTCCCCTCGGGTAAGTTACTTACCACATTGTGTATGTGACTTGTATGCTATGAGTAAGTAACTTGAGACATTCAAGTTGCTCACTGAATATCTTAAAGGCACTGTTCGCGATAGAAATCGCTTTTCTGTTTTTTTTGCCTATCTTGAAACCGGTCCCATTCTGATTCCAATGATGCTTCTGGAATCGTAAAAGACCTTCTGGGAATGGAGTTGTGGTACCTCAAAAACTGAGCTAGGGAAAATGGTGGACGAGTTGTCCGAGGCTTGTAACTTCCGTATTTTGCAGCCAATGTGAGCGAGCTGACCTGAGTAAAGAGAAAAGTTGAGAGTGAAGGGAAGAACGAGGCTTTTGATCGGAAACCATCGCTCAACTCACGATTTCGAGTGTTCCTTTGTTCACGTCGAGGGGCGGGAAGAGGCGGGACTTGCCCACAATGGCGGGGTTTTCCCACATTTCTAAGCCGTTTTGCGGCTCCTGGGTGGCTTTTCGTCCCGTTTTTTCGACGCTGTTCTGCTTCTGAGAGCCACGAGAAGCGTTTGTCATGGAAAATTCGAAGATGAAGTTTATCGCGAACAGTGCCTTTAACTCATATTCCCAAAATGCTCTGAGCTCGACGTCAGATCGACAGGACTCTAAGCCGGGTTTCCGATGATTCCCCGACGACAAGGCAAGATGGTGGCGCGTCCCTATCGTTGATCACACGTTTCTAAAAAGAACCATCTCATGGAACAGTCTGAAACCAATTACTTGAGAAGTTATTCAAGATAAAACTCACCTTTATTGGGCACCCCTCAGGCACACGTAGTTCACGGATGGAGCAGGGTGCAGGATCGCAGCAATATCGTCATTCAAAATCGAGCAGGATTCGATGTGCAGAGTCTGATAAAACATTTTCTCTTACATAAAACTACTTATCATGTTCATGTGAAAGCCTTGCTTGCATGTAACAACTGACCTCCAGTTTTTTGTAGCCCCACAAGTAACGGAGAACCTGTGCAGCGCGTGCCCTATCCTCCACGATCTCAACATCGAACACCTCTCCAGCCGGCATCAGTCTGCAGGAAAGCAATCTGGAAATAGTCGACGACAAGCTCGCAATCACGGCAGTTTTCAGACATGAGAAATGGGAATGCGGTCTAACACGATAAAACTCCAGAAGTTACGAAAACGGAGTTTAACATTAAACAACATTTGTGAACAGTACATGTAAGGTCTGCCCAAATGATAATGTCCGCCCAAGCGGTCGGCGTGCGTGTTGAACGGTCGTCACGTAGCCTTTTTTGGAAGAGTCTTGTCGGGGCTGCAAGCAGCTGACTGGAAAATTACTCCTTCGTGTAATATTCGTGTTAGTCGATTCACATGTCCAACGAATGCCCTCGGTCGGCGTAAGTGTCAAGCGGCTGTCACGAAGGCGTTTTTCGGACGATCCTTCCCACGTCTGCAACCTGCTGCCCGGGATATTATTCGCTATTCGTCTAATATTCCTGCTACCAGAAAATGCTTCCACAATGGATGCTCGACACGCACGCCGACCGCCTGGGCGGACACTCTCATTCAGACAGACTTAATTCACAACATTTTTGAGATTCCGAAATAATTGGCAAAAGGTTATGAAAATTTGGATGAGTGGGAACTATTTCCAGTAAATCTACGAATCAGAGATGACTGGTTTAATTTCCTCTCATTTCTTATCCGATTTCTTATATACATTTTTCGCATTGATCCATTTCCACTACATAAAACCCTATTTATGCAACACCAAACATTTCAAACTCATGTAAACTCGGATAGAGAGATCAACGAGCAGAAAACAGCAAGTCAGGAGTGAGATTTCAATTCTTTAGCGGCAAAGTATCTTCAAAATGTCACAAGCTGGGAAAACGGATTCAAGGATGTGGAAAATATTCCATGCTCCAAACGGATTTTTGAGAGACTTCTGAAAATCGTAAACCGTAAATCGTGTGCACGATATGAATGCAGCTGATGTCTTTAGTATGTACACAAGAAAAAATTCAAAGTAAAAGACGCTAAAAAAGCAGGAAACCGTAAGGGAAGTACCGTGAGAGCTCAAAATTGCGTAGCCCTGACGTTTTTCTAGCGCTTCACTACGGAGGAGATGAAGAGAGGCACATATAGCTAGAAATCAAGCAAAAATACATGAAAAAATATAAAAATATTGAAAAAAAAAACGGCCTGAAGCCGTTTGGTTGAATTCTGACCGATGGATGCCGTCAAAAGGTCGATTTCGCGATGCGGCATTTGAATTCCACCAATAGCAGACGAGGAGGGTGGAGCGTTTGCGTCGATTCTCGCGCTGCATGTCCAAGGGCGGACATCTCCGAGCTCGCTCGCTCGCAGCACCAAGGGCGGATTTCTGTCCCCGCCCAGTCTCCGCCCACTTCCGCAGCTGACCAATCAGAATTTTCACGGCAGCAAGCCCGTCGCTCTAGACTTGCTGGTGAACCTTCGGAGGGGTGGGATTAGAGGCGGACCTACCGCCCTTGCTGCTACCCCGTTTGCCAGAGATGCTGAAGTAAAGAGCATAGAATCAAAATTAACATTCTTAGAATCAAAATTTTCTTAGCCATTGTCACACAAAACAAACAGAAACAGCGTATACGTGAAAAAAAAACAACTATAAAAAATTAGTGAAAACGATTAGCTTATTTCTCCTCATGCCATATTGTTATAGTTGTGCCATTCGAATAATTGCCATTCGCATACGTATTCATCATCGGAATTTCTAAAATCGCACTATTTGAATACTATTTAAAAATCGGACCTCAAAAAAGGGGGTATTCGAATCTATTCAATAATCGAAGCCTACTAAAAATCTAATCTTCTATTTTGTACCCTTTCCAAAATATCTACAATCTGCCGTTTGCAGGGCGTAAAAACGCAGGTACCATACTCCAATATTGAGCGAACGTAAAATCTGTAGGCCTTGACCAGCAACTGTGGATCTTTTGATCTTGAAGGCAGGGTCCGGGCAGATTTTTGGTTTCGGGGTTTCACGCTGAATCGGAGCGTATGGTAACCAAGGGCCCCTAGGGATGTGCGAAAACTGCGAAAAAAAACTATATTATGCAAATTATTCCACCCATTACCGTCAACCAATGTGCCAGAAAAATGTGGCCATCGTCCATGCTTTAGCCGTCGTCCATGCGTACTTCAGAACTGCACTTTAAATATCGGTAATTCAGGCCCTGCCTATCTTGTATACTTATGTCGAGTCGAGTCATCGAATCTTGGTATCGACGGAAACAGTCGACATCGAGTCATTCGACTATTCGATTATTCGAAATTTTGAGAAACCAAATCAGTCGAAAACTCGATTATTCGAAATTCTTGAAAATCGAGTTAGTCGAAAACTCGATTATACGAAATTTTGAAAAATCGACTTAATCGAAGACTCGATGATTCGATAGACCCAAACAGTCGAATAAATTCGATAGTCGACTGTTTCGAGGCAAAGAAATTCTCTGTCAGTTAAACTGTTTCTAAATACAGTGGCAGACCATGCACCTCATTTGCGCCAGCTGTTATTTGCTCATAGTTCTCGAATGTTCTCGTACGGCTCACGACCATATTTTTCACTTGTTGCCGCCATTGATTCACACCAAAATTCCTCAATCCTTAGATTGAGCATACCGATAAAATCATAAGAGATAACAAGACGGTCGTGATAGCCTGGAAATTGATACGTGACGGTCAATTATTACACCTTGCTCGAGAAAAGAAGCATGCATGAGGCTTGAATGCATTTGGACCAGCGGAACGTCGCAGTGAAATCGAAACTTTTGTTTTTCAATTTTGTTTATGATGCTAAGATTTATTCTCCCTTCTGCTAGAAGAAAGGGAGATCCAGAAAACAAACAGCTTGTTTTGTGGCAACAGAAGCACAGCTCGTAGATACGGAAGAGGGGCTGCACTCTCCGTGGAAGAAATCGGGCAAGAAGATGAAAAAGGCCATGAAGGCTAAAAAGGCGAAGCAAACAGCTGACGTCTAGCCGAGGAGGCTGAATATGATGACGAAGATTCCACTATGAGTTTGGATGATCTAGAAGTAGACTAGGATTTGCCCTGGCTTATTATTGCTAAGCTCAACCACGGCTTTTTCCATGGTTATCGTCTCCAAAGATGAATTCTGATTTTGGTTTTCTGAAGCTTCTGGGATCTGGTCGATGGATATTGCTAATAGACATTAATACATGAGTATTGGTTCCGGCCGTCTTACTGTGTGAAGATGGTCTTTTTCATTGCCAGATATACTTTTATTCAATATCTCGGAGCGTGTGGTATTTTTTCTACTGCTCCGAGATATTGATTAAAATTATATCTGGCAATGAAAAACGCCAAATCAAAATAGTCGAGATAAGGTGCTTCAGAAACTCAATTTTTGAAAATTGGGAAAACTGAGTTAGTCGAAAGCTTGACCATTCGATTATTCGAAAAATCGAGTCAATTCGACTACTCGATTATTCGAAATTTTGAAAAATCGACTTAGTCGAAAACTCGATTATTCGAAATTTCCAAAAATCGACTTAGTCGAAAACTCGATTATTCGAAATTTTGAAATATCGACTTAGTCGAAAACTCCGTTATTCGAAAAAATTTTCAAGTCGCCGAAGTATACTATCTTGCTGTGAATACCGTAAAGAACAAAACTAGCTGGGGGCACTGAGGATTTACCCTTAGAAATGAAAGGTTCATTCAAGAAAATTACATTTTCTTTCGTTATCAGATATGCGATGGCGTTATCACTCGTAACTTCCTAGAAATTCCATCTAATTGGATCAATTTCTGAAAGCGGTATGATTCATTCCTCACTTGAATTCTGAGGGGCCCCCAACTAGTTTGGACCCATCGTAATCCCTAACTTCAGGGCTGTTTTCTCCAGAAGTAAGGACTTATAGTTAGTGAAATGTCGAGATGGTGTTCAGCTGGGCCAGTCCACTGTATCTAACCGTAATTTCGGCGGTGTCAAAGTTTGACCGGACCTTGCCTTTAAGATTCTAAATAACAAAAACAGCCTCTGCTGCGCCTTAGTAGCAATGAGCCTACAATGCTCATCAAACAAGAGTTTGTTATCTACTACGAACCCGGGGACTTTTATTTTATCAAATGTCTCAATCGGCACACCGTTAATTACATAGGTGGCATGGTGGATTTCGGCCGGATTTCCACTGAATTTTTCATTTTTGAGGCCGAAGCGTTCAAGGATCATGAGTATGGTCTGAGACTTGTTTGGAAAGCGTCAGGACTCCGATCTGTTTTTGATTTTGATCCGATTGGTGTCGCTCGGGTTTTCTCATGTGGTTATCCCCTGTTTCGGAGGCAAATCAAGTTCTCTCCTTCGTGGTGCGGAGCGAGGATAGAGGCAGCGGGAAAGTGTGAGGGATAAGGATCCGCTGACAACTCACCTGGCCTGTTTCTAGTCTATCGCTTAGAAATTATTCGAAAAATTGTTCGATTATATGCGAAATTCGGACCTCGAAAAAAAAAATTCAAAAATCGGACCTCAAAAAAAAAGAGGCCATTCGAATATGAACATATATATTCGAAAATCGGGCGTCAAAAAAGGGAGTATTCGAATCTATTCAAAAATCGGACGTTAGAAAAGGGGTCATTTGAATCTATTCGATATTCGTTCTTTTCGTCCAGGGCACAACTATACTGATTGTATGCAACGACGCGCCAATAAACGAAGTGAGTACCTGTTCCTAGCGCTTGAGCGCAACTATCTATCTAACAATCCGGTGCGAATTTCATTTACCTGTTGCGCGTGTTTTAAAGGGTGAATTTCTTTATAGATTGAGGGTTTGACAGTTTTCGTAATTTTAGGGTACTATAGCCGCATAGCAACGCAAAAACGCGAAAAACCGGGATATGGTTTCTCTTGCGGGCTATGCGTGAACGAGTACTAACTACTTCAAGGGCAAAAAAAAAGATGACAAAATAAGCATCTATTAGAATCTCGTTGATTGGGGCGGGCGAACATCCAAAGATTAGCCGCTGTAAACTTTTCCTTGAGGAACACTCACACATAAGTGTTGTGTTGTCCGTGAGTGGCTGACTCGGTGCTCACCGTCCGCGCACGCTCGGTGTTCATGCCACCTTCATTGATCTGCCTGTATTGATCGATGGCGCGGTGGGCGAGCTGGCTACGGTAGTAAGTAATTGCGCACGGACTTTTCCATTTGTCAGGATTTTTCGAATTTTTAGAGTGGCAATCCATGGCCAAAATCGGAGAGCGAGTACTAAAATTGTCGTTTCCAGGAATGCGATTTCCGAGCTTATTTACAACACTGTTGAGGACGATGACGAAAATATTGATAATGTTGACGAGGAGGAGTCTGCTAATGATGATGATGATGAGGATGATGGTGATGATGATGATAATGATGATGATGATGATGATGATGATGATGATGATGATGATGATGATAATGATAATGATAATGACGACGACGATGGCGATGATGACAACGATGACGTTGATGATGAAGAGGAATGCGATCGGCGAACAGAAGATACATTTCAAGAATCCTACAAAGAGCTCCAATCTGGTAGCAAGACACCGTCATAGTGCTTTTCACCTTTTTCACGCTAGTTCTACCCTTTCAATCGCCCTTTCAATCGAAACCGTGCGTGCAGTCTCAACCAACGATCTCTGCTAGTAATACTAGATCTTCTTGTGTTTTCTGAAGCGGGTCTTCTATCGTGTCATGTGCTCCCCGCAACTTCTAGAAGTTCGCGGAAACGAGGCATGTTTTTATTTGATTTCGGTCATCACTCATAACTTGTATTCACATCTGATCATATTCTTCCATCTCTTTTGAGATCTCGTATTGCTCACTCGGTTCGACCTTGATATGTTTCGCCTCGATCACTAGGATTGTGGAAGCAAATGGTCCCTAAAGTTTGATAAAAGCTCGGGAACAAGACGTTTTATTGCAAAAAAAGGGAGTTCGCGGTTTTCTTGCAGCACCTTTCATGCGATTTCCACTAATCCTAACCATTATTTTCATTTCTCTTAACATTATTTCATTAACAAATCGAGTTCCTGCAAATTTAGTGCGGTTGCTGCTAACTATGTCAATCGGAGTATCTGTACATAATCTTGGATAATGTGTTGGCATTTGCGTGGTACTAATCCCATTTATGGATGTGCATCAATGCAAGCAAGCCCATGTGTTTTGTTTTTGTAAGGCATTCGTATGTACCCTTCTTTTGATATCTCATAGAATTCCTAGATTTTATTGAGTAGCCAGGTGTATACCTAATTGTTAAAGGTTTTGGACTTTCAAGCCACTTGTCATTTATATGTGTGCAGTCCGCCCTCCCATTTAGACCTCTTGCTGCGAGACTGTCCGTACTGTCTCGTCGTTGGCCTATCACAGGCGCGAGACTGACGTGATTGACCAACGCCCAGAATGTGAGCAGAGAATCTCCTTCCAGCAGGAGGTTTAGATCAAATCAGTACCTTTAATCCTTTCAACATCTATCATGAATTAAAATTTATTTTCGAACAGTGCTTTGTTTGAAGTATCGAGTATAGAAAACGAGCAAGATATCAGTTGTTCGCAAAACTGTTGGGCACAGGCACGGCTCGAGCCTGCATTTCTTGCCTTCGAGCATGTTCCTGCGTACATCTTGTGATCAGTTATCATGCCTTCGTATAAGGAAAAAACTTCAGCTATTAAGCTGTGTACGCTATACAGCTACAACGTTACCTGTGTATACTCAATCTTCTGGTGGGCTTAGTAGAAGCAGGGGCCCCAACAGGCTTGTTTACATGCCCCCATACAATGCGACGCCCTGTAGTGGGATCTCTTGGTGGTTTTGAATGAAGTGTTCAGTGATGAACCCCAAATCGATGGCTGCTATAACTCCGCGTTGGAGGCAGACTGTCTCCCAAGTTCCGCTCTCCAAGAGCTCGGTTGCTTACGTACAGGGTGCTTTTAAAATACGGCGCCAATGTTTCGAATCTCATCCCGTAGACATATGTGCGTGCCTACTCGCCTTCCATGGTCCGTTCTTTTTTAGAAACCTCTATCTCATAACGTATTGCATTTCGGAGGGTGAAACCGTTTTTGCAATAAGTGGTGGGCTGAGGCGGGCGCGTAGCGTTATTACCGATGTTCCGATTTTAGCTCTTAGCCTGCTAAAACTTAGCTGAACACGTCACCAGAAGACACCTCGAAAACACCGGCAAATTTAGCTTTGACAGATAGCAAAATCAGAACAGATCGGAAATAACGCTACGCACCCTGGGTCCTGAATTTTTACAAAATAAGTGGACTCGTAGTCATTTTCGATGATCGGTCCCAATTCCCGTATGCGAACATAGAGAACTGTTCCAAGCTCAGGCAATAACACCGGCTGATCGGGCGGAGAAGTAGGCTTCCCGGTTGAGCGGGAGAGGTTATTTCTGGGGCGGAGCGTCTTACCGGGTGAGCGGGCGGGCATGCATTTTAACGGCTGAAGGGCATGGCTTTACGGGGTCAGCGGACGGACATAAATCCACGGCGGAGCATATCACTGGGTGATCGGGCCTACAGTATTACCGGGTGAGGGGCATGTGTTTACGCGGTGAGCGGGCAGGCATATGCATATCATTGGCTCAATACTGAAGAGCTGGAGCAAACCAGGGTCATGCACGGGGCGGGCAAAATGGACTTCGGGCTGATTCGGGTGATGACATTTGAGCGGGTGGTCATCCACACGGTTCGGATCACTGACCCCTCGCCCCCCTACGGTTCTTTGTGGCCGCGGAGGCGTTACAGCGGGTCACTTCATGAACATTGAAGCAAGGTAAGGCTTGCCGCTTCGGGGATAAAGCGCAAGCTTCAAACTTGCTGGGCAATAGGGGCGGCCCACTAGAGGCTTTATCTGCTCCTGCAGATCGATATCATTCATACTGTAAGCAACTAGAACCGGGTGAGCGGACCTAATTTACCGTCTGAGGGTGCAGTGAATACTCAGGCATTCGTGGGGTTTCCCGAGAACGACAACAGAACTTCCCCAGAAAATCTAAACAGGTAGCAGCGACCGTTTATCCATACGTGTTCTGTCACGTTTTTCCGCCGATGCATGTGTTCTACTAGTTTCATCATGTTTCCACGCCCCCAACTTCCAGCGTATTCAGTGTGCATCGGGTTAACTGCAGGTCAGCTCGCCTGGGTCACAGTAGGGAGACATTCCCAGCAGCGCTGTTTGTGTTTCGAGCCCAAGCTACAAGTTTTTCGCGAGCTAAAATATAAAGACTGCGACAGGTCCGCCATTATTTTGGGAATATGACCTGCTAAAATTTTCCGCAAACAAGTTTCAGGGAAACACTACTCCAATTTTCAATTTGCATGATACCTTATCGGCCAAGCGTTCCAAATAACCACTATGTGCAACAAAAAGGTAAATTTGGTAAGGAGACACCCCTTTCCAAAGACGTTTTGCTGCAGCTAACCAAAAATTAGTATTATTGCTTAAGTATTGTATGCACATACTAGTGGCCCGTGGACTAACGGTGAGTGCGTTTAAAAGTAGGTTAAGACAATGAACTGAGCAGTGCAGTCTAGCAAAACTTGCACATCTATCTACATATGTATAAACCAGCGTCGCCACGCTGCTCACGCCGTCCAGCGCAGCTGGCGGACCAGCATCGCCGGTTCTTTGGTTCCTGTTCCAAATAGCCCGTTTAGATGTGACAGAAAATGGGAGGATTCTGTTACTAAAGAACGGTTTTTTTAGTGAACACGATAAGTAGACTCTGTTCCATTCCAAGTGAACTCATGTTTTCGGTTATCACAGCGCGGAGCGGTGGCTTTTCCTTATGACTAGTTTTATTTCACCGAGGCCCACCGCTCGGCTGCTGGTGATAATCGAAATCAAGGGATGTACCAGAGCTTACCCTTCGCGCTTTTAGGTACATGCATAGTTTATTGCAGCTATCGCCATAAACCGAATTGTTCACCAATGCTACCGCAGGGAATGACTCCATTCTCACAGTTTTCCATTTTCGGGTGTGCACTGAACCATAGAGTTCTCCTTTTAAATTAACATTCATTATATCCGTTTGGGTAGAAGATGGAACACATATGTATGGATAAACGGTGGGTGCTGGCTGCTTAGGAGGCCCCGAACTTCCCTCGAAACAACTGGAGAACTTCCCCCGAATCGAGGGGAGGCAGAGGGGGCCCCCGGCTAGCAGGTCTTCCCTTGCTCTCTCGATCGCTAGTCTTTCCCAAGCTGTCGCAACCCAACACCCTTTAGTCATTGGTTTATCAAAAGTCAGCTTGTCGAAACTCGCTGTTTTCAACAGTTTACTGTTCTTCGAAAGCAGGAATGGGGCCAAAAATATTCACCTTTGACGAAAGGTTACAGAGAAGCATGTTATCTCCCCTGATGATCTGGACAGAGATAACTTACACCGCCCTTGAGTGCCAGGTCTGCTCCCCCAACTTGCGAAGTGCGAGACCACCTCGAGACTGGCCAGTTTGCATCATCGTCTACACTGCGGCTTTGTTGTCTCGTTCATGATGCTCAAGGGGAGGCCATGGAAACAACCGTGAAGCGAACTTTCCTTGTTCTCCCACCGTCGACTGTTTCGAACGACTTATCATTGTGTATAATTCGAGGGGAGAGGAGCGAGACGTGCTCCTTTCCCCTCGACTGAGTGATAACGGCCAAATTAAGGTCTACTGTCCTCAGGAACTTCCCCACAAATATCCCAGTACTGGAGATCGCCCGGGTACAATGTTTAGTCGGCTGGTATTGCTCGCCCCCTCAGCCGGTGTTACTATCTGAGAGGGGGTCGTTCTTGAGCAGAAGATATCTACTTGAACAAGCATCATGGCTGAATTCTTGAGTAACTCAATCAAAAGAACGTGAAGGCAAGTTGTTTTCTACGTGAGCGCTGTCAATTTCATCTACCACATACAGGCGGCAAACATTGCGATCAAGTGCGGACGAATATTCTTCATCAAAATTCGTACTCTTCATTGAATTTCAAGAAATTCGATAATCGATCGATTTTCCAAAAGAGATGGTAGTATGCATACAGATCAATAGAAAATCTTCCGGGGCACTTATGCTCCAAGTTTGACGCCTGTAAGTCGTCACGGAAACGAGAAAGGTGAACGAATGCAGCTTTTTTGGACACCAATCTATCCCAGAAGTGGATTTCGGCAATTTGCCCTCGCGTCTTTCAATAGAGGGTCACTTCGGCTATGATACGTTTTCGAACATATACCTATAGTTATACTTCGTTTACGCCGTATACGCCTTGGTTTCAAAATGAGCCTATCAGAGCAGTTCTTCATGTTCGCATTAGAGTATATCAAACGAATAAAAATTTTCGAATATTCGAATAAGCGAATAATTCGCTTTCGAACATTCGAATAAATAAATCATTCGAAAAATTGACTTCTCCGAACACTCGAATAAACGAATTATTCGAAAAACTGACTTTTTCGAATATTCGAATAAACGAATTATTCGAAAAATTGACTTCTCCGATTATTCAAATAAACGAATTATTCGAAAATTTGACTCTTCCGAATAATCGAATTATTCGAATGATTCGAATACGAATAATTCGAATATTCGGCCAAAATCGCGAGCATTCGAATAAGAAGTACGGACCGAGTGCGCATAATCGAACCCCATTTCGCGGCACTACCAACTTTCTTGACCTTTTTTGTATCCTTATACTCAGAGGCAGTGTTCACGATAATTTTCGTTTTGAGATTAATCACTTAATCGATTGTTTGGCCCCCGGGTACAACTGAAATGACGAAGAAATCGAGAAAAACGCACCACAACTCAGATATTCGCTGAGCAGCTAGGGCACTGAAACGGTCACTCTTTTTCTGAGCAGCATCTCAGACAATGGGATGGACCGACCGCGGGCGAAAAATCGCGTCTCGTACCGACCGCGTACCACTATCGTACTGACCGCGTGCAAAAAAATGTACTCGGTACCGAACGCGGACATTTGCGTACTGACCGCGCAAACGAAATAGTGCACGCGGTTGATACGCCTGAGCTCCGTACCAACCGCTAGCGATTTTCCATTGAGGCGTACTGACCGCGCGCAGTCATCTTTGCGCGCGGTCAGTACGAAACATAACTTTTCGCTGCGGTCGGCACGTGAGCACACGCAGTCAGTACGCAAGTGCTCGCGTGCAGTACGCAACCGCCCGCTATCAGCACGCTAGAAAACTGGTCGGGGAGGCCGTTCTGTCAGTTTACGTGGTGGATACGAAATTGTTGGCGTTCAGTACGCAATTGCCCGCGTTCATTACGCCAGCAGACTGGTGAGTGAGGTCAGTTTGTCAGATTGCGCGGTCGGTACGCAAGTGTTCGTGTTCAGTACGCAAACGCCCTCGTTTAACTGGTGAGTAAGGTCGGTTTGTCAGTTCGCGCGTTCGGTAGGCAAGTGTTCGCGGTCAGTACGCAATCGTCCGGGTTCAGTATGAAGACAAAGTGGTGAGTGAGCTCGGTTTGTCATTTCGCGCGGTCGGTACGCAAGCCCACGCAATCAATACGCAACCGCCTAGCACGCAATAAAGTTTGAGATAGCGGTTGGCACGTTTCGACAGTGTGTACAAAGCTTCGGGAATTATAGCGCCATACCGCGGGGGACGTGACGTTCTGCGACGTTGTAAATGTAAAAGTTGAAACACTTTCCCTGATCACATTAGAATTTGCCTGTTGTATACCCTCACCTTTTCTTCCAGTGGAGAAGCTCATTAACTCGGCTCAGAGAAGTCTTCAGAAGCCACTCCCATAGATTCGAAAACATCGTTGAAAGTGCATTAATTGGGATAGTTTAGTAAGAAACGCTTTTTTACCAGTAGTGTTTCGAGACTTTAATAACTTTTCTTACCCTTATCTTGATCATGTCGCTAGCGCAGAGAACAGCTAAACATAATTCGAATTCTATCAAAAAGGGGTCTTCCATGCGAAAGAGGTTTGGTTGGCGTCAGAAACGTTCCAACAAAAAGGGAACAATAGGCAAGTAGGATGAGGAGAGTCTACAAAAATTGAACAATATTTTCTGAGACTGATTTTCTTGGCCGAAACTCCTTAACAGCGAAAACAAACCGTTGCGGTGTTTCACACGGAAGCACTCTGTGGTTCCAAATAGTCTCCGATTATGCGAGTAACGATAAAAATGTATAATTACGTGCACCTATTAGTTATCATTAGAAGAGAAAATGATTTCAACTTTACCTACACAGACGGCTAGCTCCAGCTGCTACGAGAAGTGAACTCAAAGTGCAGCATGAAATAAGAGTATTTTCTTATAATCTCGTCAAGAATAGAAGTTCATTCTTGGAAACCATTGAACTCTTCCTCGTAAAATGACACAACGGTTTGTTTCCGCTATTAAGAAGTTTCGGCCAAGAAAATCAGTCTCAGAAAAAATTGTTCAATTTTTGTAGACTCTCCTCATCCTACTTGCCTATTGTTCCCTTTTTGTTGGAACGTTTCTGACGCCAACCAAACCTCTTTCGCTTGGAAGACCCATTTTTGATAGAATTGTTCACTTTTTATTGATATTACAAAGTAATATCTGTGAAAATCTTCAATATTTTACAAATAGCATGGATTGATATGACAATCAGTAAGTGATTGATTTGTTGCGCACGCTACAAATGACGTACGACTCTCTTTCCTCGGCATACTGATGACGTCATCAGATGCCCCATGCACTTTGATGACGTCATCAGAAAGTAACAAACTTGTTAGTCACTTCCCCTGTCCCTTCCCATCGAAAAGTGCAGCCTACGACGTGTTTTAGCGATTTGGCCTACCAACTGATAATATCACTTGATATGATAAGTAGTAAAATGTGAAGTTGTTAATGTTAAACAGTAGGTAACAACTTATTAGTCACCTTGCTTGTCCCTTCCCATCAAAAAGTACAGCCTACGACGTGATTTAGCGATTTGGCCTACCAACTGATAATATCACTTGATATGATAAGTAGTAAAAGGTGAAGTTGTTAATGTTAAACAGTAGGTAACAACTTATTAGTCACCTTGCTTGTCCCTTCCCATCAAAAAGTACAGCCTACGACGTGATTTAGCGATTTGGCCTACCAACTGATAATATCACTTGATATGATAAGTAGTAAAGGGTGAGGTTGTTAATGTTAAACAGTAGGTAACAAACTTGTTAGTCACTTCCCCTGTCCCTTCCCATCGAAAAGTGCAGCCTACGACGTGTTTTAGCGATTTGGCCTACCAACTGATAATATCACTTGATATGATAAGTAGTAAAAGGTGAAGTTGTTAATGTTAAACAGTAGGTAACAACTTATTAGTCACCTTGCTTGTCCCTTCCCATCAAAAAGTACAGCCTACGACGTGATTTAGCGATTTGGCCTACCAACTGATAATATCACTTGATATGATAAGTAGTAAAGGGTGAGGTTGTTAATGTTAAACAGTAGGTAACAAACTTGTTAGTCACTTCCCCTGTCCCTTCCCATCGAAAAGTGCAGCCTACGACGTGTTTTAGCGATTTGGCCTACCAACTGATAATATCACTTGATATGATAAGTAGTAAAGGTGAAGTTGTTAATGTTAAAACAGTAGGTAACAAACTTATTAGTCACCTTGCTTGTCCCTTCCCATCGAAAAGTACAGCCTACGACGTGTTTTAGCGATTTGGCCTACCAACTGATAATATCACTTGATATGATAAGTAGTAAAAGGGTGAAGTTGTTAATGTTAAACAGTAGGTAACAAACTTATTAGTCACCTTGCTTGTCCCTTCCCATCGAAAAGTACAGCCTACGACGTGTTTTAGCGATTTGGCCTACCAACTGATAATATCACTTGATATGATAAGTAGTAAAGGTGAAGTTGTTAATGTTAAACAGTAGGTAACAAACTTGTTAGTCACCTTGCTTGTCCCTTCCCATCGAAAAGTACAGCCTACGACGTGTTTTAGCGATTTGGCCTACCAACTGATAATATCACTTGATATGATAAGTAGTAAAAGGTGAAGTTGTTAATGTTAAACAGTAGGTAACAAACTTGTTAGTCACTTCCCTTGTCCCTTCCCATCGAAAAGTACAGCCTACGACGTGTTTTAGCGATTTGGCCTACCAACTGATAATATCACTTGATATGATAAGTAGTAAAAGGTGAAGTTGTTAATGTTAAACAGTAGGTAACAAACTTGTTAGTCACTTCCCTTGTCCCTTCCCATCGAAAAGTACAGCCTACGACGTGTTTTAGCGATTTGATCTACCAACTGATAATATCACTTGATATGATAACAAGTAAAAGGTGAAGTTGTTAATGTTAAACAGTAGGTAACAACTTATTAGTCACCTTGCTTGTCCCTTCCCATCAAAAAGTACAGCCTACGACGTGTTTTAGCGATTTGGCCTACCAACTGATAATATCACTTGATATGATAAGTAGTAAAAGGTGAAGTTGTTAATGTTAAACAGTAGGTAACAAACTTGTTAGTCACTTCCCTTGTCCCTTCCCATCGAAAAGTACAGCCTACGACGTGTTTTAGCGATTTGGCCTACCAACTGATAATATCACTTGATATGATAAGTAGTAAAAGGTGAAGTTGTTAATGTTAAACAGTAGGTAACAACTTATTAGTCACCTTGCTTGTCCCTTCCCATCAAAAAGTACAGCCTACGACGTGATTTAGCGATTTGGCCTACCAACTGATAATATCACTTGATATGATAAGTAGTAAAAGGTGAGGTTGTTAATGTTAAACAGTAGGTAACAAACTTGTTAGTCACTTCCCCTGTCCCTTCCCATCGAAAAGTGCAGCCTACGACGTGTTTTAGCGATTTGGCCTACCAACTGATAATATCACTTGATATGATAAGTAGTAAAAGGTGAAGTTGTTAATGTTAAACAGTAGGTAACAACTTATTAGTCACCTTGCTTGTCCCTTCCCATCAAAAAGTACAGCCTACGACGTGTTTTAGCGATTTGGCCTACCAACTGATAATATCACTTGATATGATAAGTAGTAAAAGGTGAGGTTGTTAATGTTAAACAGTAGGTAACAAACT
Organism: Aplectana chamaeleonis; assembly: GCA_029168955.1. Classification (NCBI taxonomy): domain Eukaryota; kingdom Metazoa; phylum Nematoda; class Chromadorea; order Rhabditida; family Cosmocercidae; genus Aplectana; species Aplectana chamaeleonis. Next base: position 31,159 of record JAPDOI010000997.1, on the reverse strand, counting down.
TGTTAGTCACTTCCCCTGTCCCTTCCCATCGAAAAGTGCAGCCAACGACGTGTTTTAGCGATTTGGCCTACCAACTGATAATATCACTTGATATGATAAGTAGTAAAAGGTGAAGTTGTTAATGTTAAACAGTAGGTAACAAACTTGTTAGTCACTTCCCCTGTCCCTTCCCATCAAAAAGTACAGCCTACGACGTGTTTTAGCGATTTGGCCTACCAACTGATAATATCACTTGATATGATAAGTAGTAAAAGGTGAAGTTGTTAATGTTAAACAGTAGGTAACAAACTTGTTAGTCACTTCCCCTGTCCCTTCCCATCGAAAAGTGCAGCCTACGACGTGTTTTAGCGATTTGGCCTACCAACTGATAATATCACTTGATATGATAAGTAGTAAAGGATGAGGTTGTTAATGTTAAACAGTAGGTAACAAACTTGTTAGTCACTTCCCCTGTCCCTTCCCATCGAAAAGTGCAGCCTACGACGTGTTTTAGCGATTTGGCCTACCAACTGATAATATCACTTGATATGATAAGTAGTAAGAGGTGAAGTTGTTAATGTTAAACAGAAGGTAACAAACTTGTTAGTCACTTCCCTGTCCCTTCCCATCGAAAAGTACAGCCTACGACGTGTTTTAGCGATTTGGCCTACCAACTGATAATATCACTTGATATGATAAGTAGTAAAGGGTGAAGTTGTTAATGTTAAACAGTAGGTAACAAACTTGTTAGTCACTTCCCTGTCCCTTCCCATCGAAAAAGTGCAGCCTACGACGTGTTTTAGCGATTTGGCCTACCAACTGATAATATCACTTGATATGATAAGTAGTAAAAGGTGAAGTTGTTAATGTTAAACAGTAGGTAACAAACTTGTTAGTCACTTCCCCTGTCCCTTCCCATCGAAAAGTGCAGCCTACGACGTGTTTTAGCGATTTGGCCTACCAACTGATAATATCACTTGATATGATAAGTAGTAAAAGGTGAAGTTGTTAATGTTAAACAGAAGGTAACAAACTTGTTAGTCACTTCCCCTGTCCCTTCCCATCGAAAAGTGCAGCCTACGACGTGTTTTAGCGATTTGGCCTACCAACTGATAATATCACTTGATATGATAAGTAGTAAAAGGTGAAGTTGTTAATGTTAAACAGTAGGTAACAAACTTGTTAGTCACTTCCCCTGTCCCTTCCCATCGAAAAGTGCAGCCTACGACGTGTTTTAGCGATTTGGCCTACCAACTGATAATATCACTTGATATGATAAGTAGTAAGAGGTGAAGTTGTTAATGTTAAACAGAAGGTAACAAACTTGTTAGTCACTTCCCCTGTCCCTTCCCATCGAAAAGTGCGGCCTACAACGTGTTTTAGGGATTTGGCCTACCAACTGATAATATCACTTGATATGATAAGTAGTAAAAGGTGAAGTTGTTAATGTTAAACAGTAGGTAACAAACTTGTTAGTCACTTCCTTGTCCCTTCCCATCGAAAAGTACAGCCTACGACGTGTTTTAGCGATTTGGCCTACCAACTGATAATATCACTTGATATGATAAGTAGTAAAGGTGAAGTTGTTAGTGTTAAACAGTAGGTAACAAACTTGTTAGTCACTTCCCTGTCCCTTCCCATCGAAAAGTACAGCCTACGACGTGTTTTAGCGATTTGGCCTACCAACTGATAATATCACTTGATATGATAAGTAGTAAAAGGTGAAGTTGTTAATGTTAAACAGTAGGTAACAAACTTGTTAGTCACTTCCCCTGTCCCTTCCCATCGAAAAGTGCAGCCTACGACGTGTTTTAGCGATTTGGCCTACCAACTGATAATATCACTTGATATGATAAGTAGTAAAAGGTGAAGTTGTTAATGTTAAACAGTAGGTAACAAACTTGTTAGTCACTTCCCCTGTCCCTTCCCATCGAAAAGTACAGCCTACGACGTGTTTTAGCGATTTGGCCTACCAACTGATAATATCACTTGATATGATAAGTAGTAAAAGGTGAAGTTGTTAATGTTAAACAGTAGGTAACAAACTTGTTAGTCACTTCCCCTGTCCTTCCCATCTAAAAGTGCAGCCATCGACGTTGCAGCCTGCGCCGTGTTTTAGCGATTTGGCCTACCAACTGATAATATCACTTGATATGATAAGTATTAAAAGGTGAAGTTGTTAGTGTTAAACAGTAGGCAACAAACTTGTTAGTCACTTCCCCTGTCCCTTCCCATCGAAAAGTACAGTCTACGACGTGTTTTAGCGATTTGGCCTACCAACTGATAATATCACTTGATATGATAAGTATTAAAAGGTGAAGTTGTTAATGTTAAACAGTAGGTAACAAACTTGTTAGTCACCTTCCCTGTCCTTCCCATCAAAAAGTACAGCCTACGACGTGTTTTAGCGATTTGGCCTACCAACTGATAATATCACTTGATATGATAAGTAGTAAAGGTGAAGTTGTTAATGTTAAACAGTAGGTAACAAACTTGTTAGTCACTTCCCTGTCCCTTCCCATCGAAAAGTGCAGCCTACGACGTGTTTTAGCGATTTGGCCTACCAACTGATAATATCACTTGATATGATAAGTAGTAAAAGGTGAAGTTGTTAATGTTAAACAGTAGGTAACAAACTTGTTAGTCACCTTCCCTGTCCCTTCCCATCGAAAAAGTACAGCCTACGACGTGTTTTAGCGATTTGGCCTACCAACTGATAATATCACTTGATATGATAAGTAGTAAGGTGAAGTTGTTAATGTTAAACAATAGGTAACAAACTTGTTAGTCACTTCCCTGTCCCTTCCCATCGAAAAGTGCAGCCTACGACGTGTTTTAGCGATTTGGCCTACCAACTGATAATATCACTTGATATGATAAGTAGTAAAAGGTGAAGTTGTTAATGTTAAACAATAGGTAACAAACTTGTTAGTCATTTTCCCTGTCCCTTCCCATCGAAAAGTGCAGCCTACAACGTGTTTTAGCGATTTGGCCTACCAACTGATAATATCACTTGATATGATAAGTAGTAAAAGGTGAAGTTGTTAATGTTAAACAATAGGTAACAAACTTGTTAGTCACTTCCCCTGTCCCTTCCCATCGAAAAGTGCAGCCTACAACGTGTTTTAGCGATTTGGCCTACCAACTGATAATATCACTTGATATGATAAGTAGTAAAAGGAGAAGCTGTTAATGTTAAACAGTAAGTAACAAACTTGTTAGTCACTTCCCTGTCCCTTCCCATCGAAAAGTACAGCCTACGACGTGTTTTAGCGATTTGGACTACCAACTGATAATATCACTTGATATGATAAGTAGTAAAGGTGAAGTTGTTAATGTTAAACAGTAGGTACCAAACTTGTTAGCCACTTCCCCTGTCCCTTCCCATCGAAAAGTGCAGCCTACAACGTGTTTTAGCGATTTGGCCTACCAACTGATAATATCACTTGATATGATAAGTAGTAAAAGGTGAAGTTGTTAATGTTAAACAGTAGGTAACAAACTTGTTAGTCACTTCCCCTGTCCCTTCCCATCGAAAAGTACAGCCTACGACGTGTTTTAGCGATTTGGCCTACCAACTGATAATATCACTTGATATGATAAGTAGTAAAAGGTGAAGTTGTTAATGTTAAACAGTAGGTGACAAACTTTTTAGTCTCTTCCCTGTCCCTTCCCATCGAAAAGTACAGCCTACGACGTGTTTTAGCGATTTGGACTACCAACTGATAATATCACTTGATATGATAAGTAGTAAAAGGTGAAGTTGTTAATGTTAAACAGTAGGTAACAAACTTGTTAGTCACCTTCCCTGTCCCTTCCCATCGAAAAGTACAGCCTACGACGTGTTTTAGCGATTTGGCCTACCAACTGATAATATCACTTGATATGATAAGTAGTAAAAGGTGAAGTTGTTAATGTTAAACAGTAGGTAACAAACTTGTTAGTCACTTCCCTGTCCCTTCCCATCGAAAAGTGCAGCCTACGACGTGTTTTAGCGATTTGGCCTACCAACTGATAATATCACTTGATATGATAAGTAGTAAAGGTGAAGTTGTTAATGTTAAACAGTAGGTAACAAACTTGTTAGTCACTTCCCTGTCCCTTCCCATCGAAAAGTACAGCCTACGACGTGTTTTAGGGATTTGGGCTACCAACTGATAATATCACGTGATATGATAAGTAGTAAAAGGTGAAGTTGTTAATGTTAAACAGTAGGTAACAAACTTGTTAGTCACTTCCCCTGTCCCTTCCCATCGAAAAGTGCAGCCTACGACGTGTTTTAGCGATTTGGCCTACCAACTGATAATATCACTTGATATGATAAGTAGTAAAAGGTGAAGTTGGTAATGTTAAACAGTAGTTAACAAACTTGTTAGTCACTTCCCCTGTCCCTTCCCATCGAGAAGTACAGCCTACGACGTGTTTTAGCGATTTGGCCTACCAACTGATAATATCACTTGATATGATAAGTAGTAAAAGGTGAAGTTGTTAATGTTAAACAGTAGGTAACAAACTTGTTAGTCACTTCCCTGTCCCTTCCCATCAAAAAGTACAGCCTACGACGTGTTTTAGCGATTTGGCCTACCAACTGATAATATCACTTGATATGATAAGTAGTAAAAGGTGAAGTTGTTAATGTTAAACAGTAGGTAACAAACTTGTTAGTCACTTCCCTTGTCCCTTCCCATCGAAAAGTACAGCCTACGACGTGTTTTAGCGATTTGATCTACCAACTGATAATATCACTTGATATGATAACAAGTAAAAGGTGAAGTTGTTAATGTTAAACAGTAGGTAACAAACTTGTTAGTCATTTTCCCTGTCTCTTCCCATCGAAAAGTACAGCCTACGACGTGTTTTAGCGATTTGGCCTACCAACTGATAATATCACTTGATATGATAAGTAGTAATAACTGAAGCAGTTAATGTTAAACAGTGAGTAACAGCTTATTAGTCACCTTGCTTGTCCCTTCCCATCAAAAAGTACAGCCTACGACGTGTTTTAGCGATTTGGCCTACCAACTGATAATATCACTTGATATGATAAGTAGTAAAAGGTGAAGTTGTTAATGTTAAACAGTAGGTACCAAACTTGTTAGTCACTTCCCTGTCCCTTCCCATCGAAAAGTACAGCCTACGACGTGTTTTAGCGATTTGGCCTACCAACTGATAATATCACTTGATATGATAAGTAGTAAAAGGTGAAGTTGTTAATGTTAAACAGTAGGTAACAAACTTGTTAGTCACTTCCCCTGTCCCTTCCCATCGAAAAGTACAGCCTACGACGTGTTTTAGCGATTTGGCCTACCAACTGATAATATCACTTGATATGATAAGTAGTAAAAGGTGAAGTTGTTAATGTTAAACAGTAGGTAACAAACTTGTTAGTCACTTTCCCTGTCCCTTCCCATCGAAAAGTGCAGCCTACGACGTGTTTTAGCGATTTGGCCTACCAACTGATAATATCTCATGATATGATAAGTAGTAAAAGGTGAAGTTGGTAATGTTAAACAGTAGTTAACAAACTTGTTAGTCACTTCCCCTGTCCCTTCCCATCGAGAAGTACAGCCTACGACGTGTTTTAGCGATTTGGCCTACCAACTGATAATATCACTTGATATGATAAGTAGTAAAAGGTGAAGTTGTTAATGTTAAACAGTAGGTAACAAACTTGTTAGTCATTTTCCCTGTCTCTTCCCATCGAAAAGTACAGCCTACGACGTGTTTTAGCGATTTGGCCTACCAACTGATAATATCACTTGATATGATAAGTAGTAATAACTGAAGCAGTTAATGTTAAACAGTGAGTAACAGCTTATTAGTCACTTCCCCTGTCCCTTCCCATCGAAAAGTACAGCCTACGACGTGTTTTAGCGATTTGATCTACCAACTGATAATATCACTTGATATGATAACAAGTAAAAGGTGAAGTTGTTAATGTTAAACAGTAGGTAACAAACTTGTTAGTCACTTCCCTGTCCCTTCCCATCGAAAAGTACAGTCTACGACGTGTTTTAGCGATTTGGACTACCAACTGATAATATCACTTGATATGATAAGTAGTAAAAAATGAAGTTGTTAGTGTTAAACAGTAGGTAACAAACTTGTTAGTCACTTCCCTGTCCCTTCCCATCGAAAAGTACAGCCTACGACGTGTTTTAGCGATTTGGACTACCAACTGATAATATCACTTGATATGATAAGTAGTAAAAGGTGAAGTTGTTAATGTTAAACAGTAGGTAACAAACTTGTTAGTCACTTCCCCTGTCCCTTCCCATCGAAAAGTACAGCCTACGACGTGTTTTAGCGATTTGGCCTACCAACTGATAATATCACTTGATATGATAAGTAGTAAAAGGTGAAGTTGTTAGTGTTAAACAGTAGGTAACAAACTTGTTAGTCACTTCCCCTGTCCCTTCCCATCGAAAAGTACAGCCTACGACGTGTTTTAGCGATTTGGCCTACCAACTGATAATATCACTTGATATGATAAGTAGTAAAAGGTGAAGTTGTTAATGTTAAACAGTGAGTAACACACTTGTTAGTCACTTTCCTTGTCCCTTCCCATCGAAAAGTACAGCCTACGACGTGTTTTAGCGATTTGGCCTACCAACTGATAATAGCACTTGATATGATAAGTAGGAAAAGGTGAAGTTGTTAATGTTAAATAGTAGGTAACAATCTTGTTAGTCACTTCCCCTGTCCCTTCCCATCGAAAAGTACAGCCTACGACGTGTTTTGGCGATTTGGCCTACCAACTGATAATATCACTTGATATGATAAGTAGTAAAAGGTGAAGTTGTTAATGTTAAACAGTAGGTGACAAACTTTTTAGTCTCTTCCCTGTCCCTTCCCATCGAAAAGTACAGCCTACGACGTGTTTTAGCGATTTGGACTACCAACTGATAATATCACTTGATATGATAAGTAGTAAAGGTGAAGTTGTTAATGTTAAACAGTAGGTAACAAACTTGTTAGTCACTTTCCCTGTCTCTTCCCATCGAAAAGTACAGCCTACGACGTGTTTTAGCGATTTGGCCTACCAACTGATAATATCACTTGATATGATAAGTAGTAATAGGTGAAGCAGTTAATGTTAAACAGTAGGTAACAAACTTGTTAGTCACTTCCCTTGTCCCTTCCCATCGAAAAGTACAGCCTACGACGTGTTTTAGCGATTTGATCTACCAACTGATAATATCACTTGACATGATAAGTAGTAAAAGGTGAAGTTGTTAATGTTAAACAGTAGGTAACAAACTTTTTAGTCACTTCCCCTGTCCCTTCTCATCGAAAAGTACAGCCTACGACGTGTTTTAGCGATTTGGCCTAGCAACTGATAATATCACTTGATATGATAAGTAGTAAAAGGTGAAGTTGTTAATGTTAAACAGTAGGTAACAAACTTGTTAGTCACTTCCCTGTCCCTTCCCATCAAAAAGTACAGCCTACGACGTGTTTTAGCGATTTGGCCTACCAACTGATAATATCACTTGATATGATAAGTAGTAAAAGGTGAAGTTGTTAATGTTAAACAGTAGGTAACAAACTTGTTAGTCACTTCCCTTGTCCCTTCCCATCGAAAAGTACAGCCTACGACGTGTTTTAGCGATTTGATCTACCAACTGATAATATCACTTGATATGATAAGTAGTAAAAGGTGAAGTTGTTAATGTTAAACAGTAGGTAACAAACTTGTTAGTCACTTCCCTTGTCCCTTCCCATCGAAAAGTACAGCCTACGACGTGTTTTAGCGATTTGGCCTACCAACTGATAATATCACTTGATATGATAAGTAGTAAAAGGTGAAGTTGTTAATGTTAAACAGTAGGTAACAAACTTGTTAGTCACTTCCCCTGTCCCTTCCCATCGAGAAGTACAGCCTACGACGTGTTTTAGCGATTTGGCCTACCAACTGATAATATCACTTGATATGATAAGTAGTAAAAGGTGAAGTTGTTAATGTTAAACAGTAGGTAACAAACTTGTTAGTCATTTTCCCTGTCTCTTCCCATCGAAAAGTACAGCCTACGACGTGTTTTAGCGATTTGGCCTACCAACTGATAATATCACTTGATATGATAAGTAGTAAAAGGTGAAGTTGTTAATGTTAAACAGTAGGTAACAAACTTGTTAGTCACTTCCCCTGTCCCTTCCCATCGAAAACTACAGCCTACGACGTGTTTTAGCGATTTGTCCTACCAACTGATAATATCACTTGATATGATAAGTAGTAAAAGGTGAAGTTGTTAATGTTAAACAGTAAGTAACACACTTGTTAGTCACTTTCCTTGTCCCTTCCCACCAAAAAGTACAGCCTACAACGTGTTTTAGCGATTTGATCTACCAACTGATAATATCACTTGATATGATAAGTAGTAATAACTGAAGCAGTTAATGTTAAACAGTGAGTAACAGCTTATTAGTCACCTTGCTTGTCCCTTCCCATCAAAAAGTACAGCCTACGACGTGTTTTAGCGATTTGGCCTACCAACTGATAATATCACTTGATATGATAAGTAGTAAAAGGTGAAGTTGTTAATGTTAAACAGTAGGTACCAAACTCGTTAGTCACTTCCTGTCCCTTCCCATCGAAAAGTACAGCCTACGACGTGTTTTAGCGATTTGATCTACCAACTGATAATATCACTTGATATGATAAGTAGTAAAAGGTGAAGTTGTTAATGTTAAACAGTAGGTAACAAACTTGTTAGTCACTTCCCTTGTCCCTTCCCATCGAAAAGTACAGCCTACGACGTGTTTTAGCGATTTGGCCTACCAACTGATAATATCACTTGATATGATAAGTAGTAAGAGGTGAAGTTGTTAATGTTAAACAGAAGGTAACAAACTTGTTAGTCACTTCCCCTGTCCCTTCCCATCGAAAAGTACAGCCTACGACGTGTTTTAGCGATTTGGCCTACCAACTGATAATATCACTTGATATGATAAGTATTAAAAGGTGAAGTTGTTAATGTTAAACAGTAGGTAACAAACTTGTTAGTCACTTCCCTGTCCCTTCTCATCGAAAAGTGCAGCCTACGACGTGTTTTAGCGATTTGGCCTACCAACTGATAATATCACTTGATATGATAAGTAGTAAAAGGTGAAGTTGTTAATGTTAAACAGTAGGTAACAAACTTGTTAGTCATTTTCCCTGTCCCTTCCCATCGAAAAGTGCAGCCTACGACGTTGCAGCCTACGACGTGTTTTAGCGATTTGGCCTACCAACTGATAATATCACTTGATATGATAAGTAGTAAAAGGTGAAGTTGTTAATGTTAAACAGTAAGTAACACACTTGTTAGTCACTTTCCTTGTCCCTTCCCATCGAAAAGTACAGCCTACGACGTGTTTTAGCGATTTGGCCTACCAACTGATAATAGCACTTGATATGATAAGTAGTAAAAGGTGAAGTTGTTAATGTTAAACAGTAGGTAACAAACTTGTTAGTCACTTCCCCTGTCCCTTCCCATCGAAAAGTGCAGCCTACGACGTGTTTTAGCGATTTGGCCTACCAACTGATAATATCACTTGATATGATAAGTAGTAAAAGGTGAAGTTGTTAATGTTAAACAGTAGGTAACAAACTTGTTAGTCACTTCCCCTGTCCCTTCCCATCGAAAAGTGCAGCCTACGACGTTGCAGCCTACGACGTGTTTTAGCGATTTGGCCTACCAACTGATAATATCACTTGATATGATAAGTAGTAAAAGGTGAAGTTGTTAATGTTAAACAGTAGGTAACAAACTTGTTAGTCACTTCCCCTGTCCCTTCCCATCGAAAAGTACAGTCTACGACGTGTTTTAGCGATTTGGCCTACCAACTGATAATATCACTTGATATGATAAGTATTAAAAGGTGAAGTTGTTAGTGTTAAACAGTAGGTAACAAACTTGTTAGTCACTTCCCTGTCCCTTCCCATCGAAAAGTACAGTCTACGACGTGTTTTAGCGATTTGGACTACCAACTGATAATATCACTTGATATGATAAGTAGTAAAAGGTGAAGTTGTTAATGTTAAACAGTAGGTAACAAACTTGTTAGTCATTTTCCCTGTCTCTTCCCATCGAAAAGTACAGCCTACGACGTGTTTTAGCGATTTGGCCTACCAACTGATAATATCACTTGATATGATAAGTAGTAAAAGGTGAAGTTGTTAATGTTAAACAGTAGGTAACAAACTTGTTAGTCACTTCCCTTGTCCCTTCCCATCGAAAAGTACAGCCTACGACGTGTTTTAGCGATTTGATCTACCAACTGATAATATCACTTGATATGATAAGTAGTAAAAGGTGAAGTTGTTAATGTTAAACAGTAGGTAACAAACTTGTTAGTCACTTCCCTTGTCCCTTCCCATCGAAAAGTACAGCCTACGACGTGTTTTAGCGATTTGGCCTACCAACTGATAATATCACTTGATATGATAAGTAGTAAAAGGTGAAGTTGTTAATGTTGAAGAGTAGGTAACAAACTTGTTAGTCACTTCCCTTGTTCCTTCCCATCGAAAAGTACCGCCTACGACGTGTTTTAGCGATTTGGCCTACCAACTGATAATATCACTTGATATGATAAGTAGTAAAAGGTGAAGTTGTTAATGTTAAACAGCAGGTAACAAACTCGTTAGTCACTTCCCTTGTCCCTTCCCATCGAAAAGTACCGCCTACGACGTGTTTTAGCGATTTGGCCTACCAACTGATAATATCACTTGATATGATAAGTAGTAAAAGGTGAAGTTGTTAATGTTAAACAGCAGGTAACAAACTCGTTAGTCACTTCCCTTGTCCCTTCCCATCGAAAAGTACCGCCTACGACGTGTTTTAGCGATTTGGCCTACCAACTGATAATATCACTTGATATGATAAGTAGTAAAAGGTGAAGTTGTTAATGTTAAACAGCAGGTAACAAACTCGTTAGTCACTTCCCTTGTCCCTTCCCATCGAAAAGTACCGCCTACGACGTGTTTTAGCGATTTGGCCTACCAACTGATAATATCACTTGATATGATAAGTAGTAAAAGGTGAAGTTGTTAATGTTAAACAGCAGGTAACAAACTCGTTAGTCACTTTCCTGTCCCTTCCCATCGAAAAGTACAGCCTACGACGTGTTTTAGCGATTTGGCCTACCAACTGATAATATCACTTGATATGATAAGTAGTAAAAGGTGAAGTTGTTAATGTTAAACAGTAGGTAACAAACTTGTTAGTCACTTCCCTTGTCCCTTCCCATCGAAAAGTACAGCCTACGACGTGTTTTAGCGATTTGGCCTACCAACTGATAATATCACTTGATATGATAAGTAGTAAAAGGTGAAGTTGTTAATGTTAAACAGCAGGTAACAAACTCGTTAGTCACTTCCCTTGTTCCTTCCCATCGAAAAGTACCGCCTACGACGTGTTTTAGCGATTTGGCCTACCAACTGATAATATCACTTGATATGATAAGTAGTAAAAGGTGAAGTTGTTAATGTTAAACAGCAGGTAACAAACTCGTTAGCCACTTCCCTCGTCCCTTCCCATCGAAAAGTACCGCCTACGACGTGTTTTAGCGATTTGGCCTACCAACTGATAATATCACTTGATATGATAAGTAGTAAAAGGTGAAGTTGTTAATGTTAAACAGTAGGTAACAAACTTGTTAGTCACTTCCCTTGTCCCTTCCCATCGAAAAGTACAGCCTACGACGTGTTTTAGCGATTTGGCCTACCAACTGATAATATCACTTGATATGATAAGTAGTAAAAGGTGAAGTTGTTAATGTTAAACAGTAGGTAACAAACTTGTTAGTCACTTCCCTTGTCCCTTCCCATCGAAAAGTACAGCCTACGACGTGTTTTAGCGATTTGGCCTACCAACTGATAATATCACTTGATATGATAAGTAGTAAAGGTGAAGTTGTTAATGTTAAACAGTAGGTAACAAACTTGTTAGTCACTTCCCTTGTCCCTTCCCATCGAAAAGTACAGCCTACGACGTGTTTTAGCGATTTGGCCTACCAACTGATAATATCACTTGATATGATAAGTAGTAATAACTGAAGCAGTTAATGTTAAACAGTGAGTAACAACTTATTAGTCACCTTGCTTGTCCCTTCCCATCAAAAAGTACAGCCTACGACGTGTTTTAGCGATTTGGCCTACCAACTGATAATATCACTTGATATGATAAGTAGTAAAAGGTGAAGTTGTTAATGTTAAACAATAGGTAACAAACTTGTTAGTCACTTCCCTGTCCCTTCCCATCGAAAAGTGCAGCCTACGACGTGTTTTAGCGATTTGGCCTACCAACTGATAATATCACTTGATATGATAAGTAGTAAAAGGTGAAGTTGTTAATGTTAAACAGTAGGTAACAAACTTGTTAGTCACTTCCCTGTCCCTTCCCATCGAAAAGTACAGCCTACGTCGTGTTTTAGCGATTTGGCCTACCAACTGATAATATCACTTGATATGATAAGTAGTAAAAGGTGAAGTTGTTAATGTTAAACAGTAGGTAACAAACTTGTTAGTCACTTCCCTTGTCCCTTCCCATCGAAAAGTACAGCCTACGACGTGTTTTAGCGATTTGGCCTACCAACTGATAATATCACTTGATATGATAAGTAGTAAAAGGTGAAGTTGTTAATGTTAAACAGTAGGTAACAAACTTGTTAGTCACTTCCCTGTCCCTTCCCATCGAAAAGTACAGCCTACGACGTGTTTTAGCGATTTGGCCTGCCAACTGATAATATCACTTGATATGATAAGTAGTAAAAGGTGAAGTTGTTAGTGTTAAACAGTAGGTAACAAACTTGTTAGTCACTTCCCTGTCCCTTCCCATCGAAAAGTACAGCCTACGACGTGTTTTAGCGATTTGGACTACCAACTGATAATATCACTTGATATGATAAGTAGTAAAAGGTGAAGTTGTTAATGTTAAACAGTAGGTAACAAACTTGTTAGTCACTTCCCCTGTCCCTTCCCATCGAAAAGTGCAGCCTACGACGTTGCAGCCTACGACGTGTTTTAGCGATTTGGCCTACCAACTGATAATATCACTTGATATGATAAGTAGTAAAAGGTGAAGTTGTTAATGTTAAACAGTAGGTAACAAACTTGTTAGTCACTTCCCCTGTCCCTTCCCATCGAAAAGTACAGCCTACGACGTGTTTTAGCGATTTGGCCTACCAACTGATAATATCACTTGATATGATAAGTAGTAAAAGGTGAAGTTGTTAATGTAAAACAGTAGGTGACAAACTTGTTAGTCTTTTCCCTGTCCCTTCCCATCGAAAAGTACAGCCTACGACGTGTTTTAGCGATTTGGCCTACCAACTGATAATATCACTTGATATGATAAGTAGTAAAAGGTGAAGTTGTTAATGTTAAACAGTAGGTAACAAACTTGTTAGTCACTTCCCTTGTCCCTTCCCATCGAAAAGTACAGCCTACGACGTGTTTTAGCGATTTGATCTACCAACTGATAATATCACTTGATATGATAAGTAGTAAAAGGTGAAGTTGTTATTGTTAAACAGTAGGTAACAAACTTGTTATTCACTTCCCCTGTCCCTTCTCATCGAAAAGTGCAGCCTACGACGTGTTTTAGCGATTTGGCCTACCAACTGATAATATCACTTGATATGATAAGTAGTAAAAGGTGAAGTTGTTAATGTTAAACAGTAGGTAACAAACTTGTTAGTCACTTCACCAGTCCCTTCCCATCGAAAAGTACCGCCTACGAAGGGTTTTAGGAATTTGGCCTAGCAACTGATAATATCACTTGATATGATAAGTAGTAAAAGGTGAAGTTGTTAATGTTAAACAGTAGGTAACAAACTTGTTAGTCACTTCCCCTGTCCCTTCCCATCGAAAAGTGCAGCCTACGACGTGTTTTAGCGATTTGGCCTACCAACTGATAATATCACTTGATATGATAAGTAGTAAAAGGTGAAGTTGTTAATGTTAAACAGTAGGTAACAAACTTGTTAGTCATTTTCCCTGTCCCTTCCCATCGAAAAGTACAGCCTACGACGTGTTTTAGCGATTTGGCCTACCAACTGATAATATCACTTGATATGATAAGTAGTAAAAGGTGAAGTTGTTAATGTTAAACAGTAGGTAACAAACTTGTTAGTCACTTCCCTTGTCCCTTCCCATCGAAAAGTACAGCCTACGACGTGTTTTAGCGATTTGATCTACCAACTGATAATATCACTTGATATGATAAGTAGTAATAACTGAAGCAGTTAATGTTAAACAGTGAGTAACAACTTATTAGTCACCTTGCTTGTCCCTTCCCATCAAAAAGTACAGCCTACGACGTGTTTTAGCGATTTGGCCTACCAACTGATAATATCACTTGATATGATAAGTAGTAAAAGGTGAAGTTGTTAATGTTAAACAGTAGGTAACAAACTTGTTAGTCACTTCCCCTGTCCCTTCCCATCGAAAAGTGCAGCCTACAACGTGTTTTAGCGATTTGGCCTACCAACTGATAATATCACTTGATATGATAAGTAGTAAAAGGTGAAGTTGTTAATGTTAAACAATAGGTAACAAACTTGTTAGTCACTTCCCCTGTCCCTTCCCATCGAAAAGTGCAGCCTACGACGTGTTTTAGCGATTTGGCCTACCAACTGATAATATCACTTGATATGATAAGTAGTAAGAGGTGAAGTTGTTAATGTTAAACAGAAGGTAACAAACTTGTTAGTCACTTCCCCTGTCCCTTCCCATCGAAAAGTGCAGCCTACAACGTGTTTTAGCGATTTGGCCTACCAACTGATAATATCACTTGATATGATAAGTAGTAAAAGGTGAAGTTGTTATTGTTAAACAGTAGGTAACAAACTTGTTATTCACTTCCCCTGTCCCTTCTCATCGAAAAGTGCAGCCTACGACGTGTTTTAGCGATTTGGCCTACCAACTGATAATATCACTTGATATGATAAATAGTAAAAGGTGAAGTTGTTAATGTTAAACAGTAGGTAACAAACTTGTTAGTCACTTCCCCTGTCCCTTCCTATCGAAAAGTGCAGCCTACGACGTGTTTTAGCGATTTGGCCTACCAACTGATAATATCACTTGATATGATAAGTAGTAAAAGGTGAAGTTGTTAATGTTAAACAGTAGGTAACAAACTTGTTAGTCACTTCCCCTGTCCCTTCCCATCGAAAAGTGCAGCCTACGACGTATTTTAGCGATTTGGCCTACCAACTGATAATATCACTTGATATGATAAGTAGTAAAAGGTGAAGTTGTTAATGTTAAACAGTAGGTAACAAACTTGTTAGTCATTTTCCCTGTCTCTTCCCATCGAAAAGTACAGCCTACGACGTGTTTTAGCGATTTGGCCTACCAACTGATAATATCACTTGATATGATAAGTAGTAAAAGGTGAAGTTGTTAATGTTAAACAGTAGGTAACAAACTTGTTAGTCACTTCCCCTGTCCCTTCCCATCGAAAAGTACAGCCTACGACGTGTTTTAGCGATTTGGCCTACCAACTGATAATATCACTTGATATGATAAGTAGTAAGAGGTGAAGTTGTTAATGTTAAACAGAAGGTAACAAACTTGTTATTCACTTCCCCTGTCCCTTCTCATCGAAAAGTGCAGCCTACGACGTGTTTTAGCGATTTGGCCTACCAACTGATAATATCACTTGATATGATAAGTAGTAAAAGGTGAAGTTGTTAATGTTAAACAGTAGGTAACAAACTTGTTAGTCATTTTCCCTGTCTCTTCCCATCGAAAAGTACAGCCTACGACGTATTTTAGCGATTTGGCCTACCAACTGATAATATCACTTGATATGATAAGTAGTAAAAGGTGAAGTTGTTATTGTTAAACAGTAGGTAACAAAGTTGTTATTCACTACCCCTGTCCCTTCTCATCGAAAAGTGCAGCCTACGACGTGTTTTAGCGATTTGGCCTACCAACTGATAATATCACTTGATATGATAAATAGTAAAAGGTGAAGTTGTTAATGTTAAACAGTAGGTAACAAACTTGTTAGTCATTTTCCCTGTCTCTTCCCATCGAAAAGTACAGCCTACGACGTATTTTAGCGATTTGGCCTACCAACTGATAATATCACTTGATATGATAAGTAGTAAAAGGTGAAGTTGTTAATGTTAAACAGTAGGTAACAAACTTGTTAGTCACTTTCCTTGTCCCTTCCCATCGAAAAGTACAGCCTACGACGTGTTTTAGCGATTTGATCTACCAACTGATAATATCACTTGATATGATAAGTAGTAATAACTGAAGCAGTTAATGTTAAACAGTGAGTAACAAACTTATTAGTCACCTTGCTTGTCCCTTCCCATCAAAAAGTACAGCCTACGACGTGTTTTAGCGATTTGGCCTACCAACTGATAATATCACTTGATATGATAAGTAGTAAAAGGTGAAGTTGTTAATGTTAAACAGTAGGTAACAAACTTGTTAGTCACTTCCCTGTCCCTTCCCATCGAAAAGTGCAGCCTACGACGTTGCAGCCTACGACGTGTTTTAGCGATTTGGCCTACCAACTGATAATATCACTTGATATGATAAGTAGTAAAAGGTGAAGTTGTTCATGTTAAACAGTAGGTAACAAACTTGTTAGTCACTTCCCTTGTCCCTTCCCATCGAAAAGTACAGCCTACGACGTGTTTTAGCGATTTGATCTACCAACTGATAATATCACTTGATATGATAAGTAGTAATAACTGAAGCAGTTAATGTTAAACAGTGAGTAACAAACTTATTAGTCACCTTGCTTGTCCCTTCCCATCAAAAAGTACAGCCTACGACGTGTTTTAGCGATTTGGCCTACCAACTGATAATATCACTTGATATG
Source organism: Aplectana chamaeleonis (assembly GCA_029168955.1). NCBI lineage: Eukaryota > Metazoa > Nematoda > Chromadorea > Rhabditida > Cosmocercidae > Aplectana > Aplectana chamaeleonis. Next base: position 14,354 of record JAPDOI010000997.1, on the reverse strand, counting down.
ATAAGTAGTAAAAGGTGAAGTTGTTAATGTTAAACAGTAGGTAACAAACTTGTTAGTCACTTCCCTTGTCCCTTCCCATCGAAAAGTACAGCCTACGACGTGTTTTAGCGATTTGATCTACCAACTGATAATATCACTTGATATGATAAGTAGTAATAACTGAAGCAGTTAATGTTAAACAGTGAGTAACAACTTATTAGTCACCTTGCTTGTCCCTTCCCATCAAAAAGTACAGCCTACGACGTGTTTTAGCGATTTGGCCTACCAACTGATAATATCACTTGATATGATAAGTAGTAAAAGGTGAAGTTGTTAATGTTAAACAGTAGGTAACAAACTTGTTAGTCACTTCCCTTGTCCCTTCCCATCGAAAAGTACAGCCTACGACGTGTTTTAGCGATTTGATCTACCAACTGATAATATCACTTGATATGATAAGTAGTAATAACTGAAGCAGTTAATGTTAAACAGTGAGTAACAACTTATTAGTCACCTTGCTTGTCCCTTCCCATCAAAAAGTACAGCCTACGACGTGTTTTAGCGATTTGGCCTACCAACTGATAATATCACTTGATATGATAAGTAGTAAAAGGTGAAGTTGTTAATGTTAAACAGTAGGTAACAAACTTGTTAGTCACTTCCCCTGTCCCTTCCCATCAAAAAGTACAGCCTACGACGTGTTTTAGCGATTTGGCCTACCAACTGATAATATCACTTGATATGATAAATAGTAAAAGGTGAAGTTGTTAATGTTAAACAGTAGGTAACAAACTTGTTAGTCATTTTCCCTGTCTCTTCCCATCGAAAAGTACAGCCTACGACGTATTTTAGCGATTTGGCCTACCAACTGATAATATCACTTGATATGATAAGTAGTAAAAGGTGAAGTTGTTATTGTTAAACAGTAGGTAACAAAGTTGTTATTCACTACCCCTGTCCCTTCTCATCGAAAAGTGCAGCCTGCGACGTGTTTTGTTTTAGCGATTTGGCCTACCAACTGATAATATCACTTGATATGATAAATAGTAAAAGGTGAAGTTGTTAATGTTAAACAGTAGGTAACAAACTTGTTAGTCATTTTCCCTGTCTCTTCCCATCAAAAAGTACAGCCTACGACGTGTTTTAGCGATTTGGCCTACCAACTGATAATATCACTTGATATGATAAGTAGTAAAAGGTGAAGTTGTTCATGTTAAACAGTAGGTAACAAACTTGTTAGTCACTTCCCTTGTCCCTTCCCATCGAAAAGTACAGCCTACGACGTGTTTTAGCGATTTGATCTACCAACTGATAATATCACTTGATATGATAAGTAGTAATAACTGAAGCAGTTAATGTTAAACAGTGAGTAACAACTTATTAGTCACCTTGCTTGTCCCTTCCCATCAAAAAGTACAGCCTACGACGTGTTTTAGCGATTTGGCCTACCAACTGATAATATCACTTGATATGATAAGTAGTAAAGGTGAAGTTGTTAATGTTAAACAGTAGGTAACAAACTTGTTAGTCACTTCCCCTGTCCCTTCCCATCGAAAAGTGCAGCCTACGACGTTGCAGCCTACGACGTGTTTTAGCGATTTGGCCTACCAACTGATAATATCACTTGATATGATAAGTAGTAAAAGGTGAAGTTGTTCATGTTAAACAGTAGGTAACAAACTTGTTAGTCACTTCCCTTGTCCCTTCCCATCGAAAAGTACAGCCTACGACGTGTTTTAGCGATTTGATCTACCAACTGATAATATCACTTGATATGATAAGTAGTAATAACTGAAGCAGTTAATGTTAAACAGTGAGTAACAAACTTATTAGTCACCTTGCTTGTCCCTTCCCATCAAAAAGTACAGCCTACGACGTGTTTTAGCGATTTGGCCTACCAACTGATAATATCACTTGATATGATAAGTAGTAAAAGGTGAAGTTGTTCATGTTAAACAGTAGGTAACAAACTTGTTAGTCACTTCCTTGTCCCTTCCCATCGAAAAGTACAGCCTACGACGTGTTTTAGCGATTTGGCCTACCAACTGATAATATCACTTGATATGATAAGTAGTAATAACTGAAGCAGTTAATGTTAAACAGTGAGTAACAACTTATTAGTCACCTTGCTTGTCCCTTCCCATCAAAAAGTACAGCCTACGACGTGTTTTAGCGATTTGGCCTACCAACTGATAATATCACTTGATATGATAAGTAGTAAAAGGTGAAGTTGTTAATGTTAAACAGTAGGTAACAAACTTGTTAGTCACTTCCCTTGTCCCTTCCCATCGAAAAGTACAGCCTACGACGTGTTTTAGCGATTTGATCTACCAACTGATAATATCACTTGATATGATAAGTAGTAATAACTGAAGCAGTTAATGTTAAACAGTGAGTAACAACTTATTAGTCACCTTGCTTGTCCCTTCCCATCAAAAAGTACAGCCTACGACGTGTTTTAGCGATTTGGCCTACCAACTGATAATATCACTTGATATGATAAGTAGTAAAGGTGAAGTTGTTAATGTTAAACAGTAGGTAACAAACTTGTTAGTCACTTCCCTGTCCCTTCCCATCAAAAAGTACAGCCTACGACGTGTTTTAGCGATTTGGCCTACCAACTGATAATATCACTTGATATGATAAGTAGTAAAAGGTGAAGTTGTTAATGTTAAACAGTAGGTAACAAACTTGTTATTCACTTCTGTCCCTTCTCATCGAAAAGTGCAGCCTACGACGTATTTTAGCGATTTGGCCTACCAACTGATAATATCACTTGATATGATAAGTAGTAAAAGGTGAAGTTGTTAATGTTAAACAGTAGGTAACAAACTTGTTAGTCACTTCCCCTGTCCCTTCCCATCGAGAAGTACAGCCTACGACGTGTTTTAGCGATTTGGCCTACCAACTGTTAATATCACTTGATATGATAAGTAGTAAAAGGTGAAGTTGTTCATGTTAAACAGTAGGTAACAAACTTGTTAGTCACTTCCCTTGTCCCTTCCCATCGAAAAGTACAGCCTACGACGTGTTTTAGCGATTTGATCTACCAACTGATAATATCACTTGATATGATAAGTAGTAATAACTGAAGCAGTTAATGTTAAACAGTGAGTAACAACTTATTAGTCACCTTGCTTGTCCCTTCCCATCAAAAAGTACAGCCTACGACGTGTTTTAGCGATTTGGCCTACCAACTGATAATATCACTTGATATGATAAGTAGTAAAAGGTGAAGTTGTTAATGTTAAACAGTAGGTAACAAACTTGTTAGTCACTTCCCCTGTCCCTTCCCATCGAAAAGTGCAGCCTACGACGTTGCAGCCTACGACGTGTTTTAGCGATTTGGCCTACCAACTGATAATATCACTTGATATGATAAGTAGTAAAAGGTGAAGTTGTTAATGTTAAACAGTAGGTAACAAACTTGTTAGTCACTTCCCCTGTCCCTTCCCATCGAAAAGTGCAGCCTACGACGTGTTTTAGCGATTTGGCCTACCAACTGATAATATCACTTGATATGATAAGTAGTAAAAGGTGAAGTTGTTAATGTTAAACAGTAGGTAACAAACTTGTTAGTCACTTCCCTTGTCCCTTCCCATCGAAAAGTACAGCCTACGACGTGTTTTAGCGATTTGATCTACCAACTGATAATATCACTTGATATGATAAGTAGTAATAACTGAAGCAGTTAATGTTAAACAGTGAGTAACAACTTATTAGTCACCTTGCTTGTCCCTTCCCATCAAAAAGTACAGCCTACGACGTGTTTTAGCGATTTGGCCTACCAACTGATAATATCACTTGATATGATAAGTAGTAAAAGGTGAAGTTGTTAATGTTAAACAGTAGGTAACAAACTTGTTAGTCACTTCCCCTGTCCCTTCCCATCGAAAAGTGCAGCCTACAACGTGTTTTAGCGATTTGGCCTACCAACTGATGATATCACTTGATGTGATAAGTAGTAAAAGGTGAAGTTGTTCATGTTAAACAGTAGGTAACAAACTTGTTAGTCACTTCCCTTGTCCCTTCCCATCGAAAAGTACAGCCTACGACGTGTTTTAGCGATTTGATCTACCAACTGATAATATCACTTGATATGATAAGTAGTAATAACTGAAGCAGTTAATGTTAAACAGTGAGTAACAACTTATTAGTCACCTTGCTTGTCCCTTCCCATCAAAAAGTACAGCCTACGACGTGTTTTAGCGATTTGGCCTACCAACTGATAATATCACTTGATATGATAAGTAGTAAAAGGTGAAGTTGTTAATGTTAAACAGTAGGTAACAAACTTGTTAGTCACTTCCCTTGTCCCTTCCCATCGAAAAGTACAGCCTACGACGTGTTTTAGCGATTTGATCTACCAACTGATAATATCACTTGATATGATAAGTAGTAATAACTGAAGCAGTTAATGTTAAACAGTGAGTAACAACTTATTAGTCACCTTGCTTGTCCCTTCCCATCAAAAAGTACAGCCTACGACGTGTTTTAGCGATTTGGCCTACCAACTGATAATATCACTTGATATGATAAGTAGTAAAAGGTGAAGTTGTTAATGTTAAACAGTAGGTAACAAACTTGTTAGTCACTTCCCCTGTCCCTTCCCATCAAAAAGTACAGCCTACGACGTGTTTTAGCGATTTGGCCTACCAACTGATAATATCACTTGATATGATAAATAGTAAAAGGTGAAGTTGTTAATGTTAAACAGTAGGTAACAAACTTGTTAGTCATTTTCCCTGTCTCTTCCCATCAAAAAGTACAGCCTACGACGTGTTTTAGCGATTTGGCCTACCAACTGATAATATCACTTGATATGATAAGTAGTAAAAGGTGAAGTTGTTCATGTTAAACAGTAGGTAACAAACTTGTTAGTCACTTCCCTTGTCCCTTCCCATCGAAAAGTACAGCCTACGACGTGTTTTAGCGATTTGATCTACCAACTGATAATATCACTTGATATGATAAGTAGTAATAACTGAAGCAGTTAATGTTAAACAGTGAGTAACAACTTATTAGTCACCTTGCTTGTCCCTTCCCATCAAAAAGTACAGCCTACGACGTGTTTTAGCGATTTGGCCTACCAACTGATAATATCACTTGATATGATAAGTAGTAAAAGGTGAAGTTGTTAATGTTAAACAGTAGGTAACAAACTTGCTAGTCACTTCCCCTGTCCCTTCCCATCGAAAAGTGCAGCCTACGACGTTGCAGCCTACGACGTGTTTTAGCGATTTGGCCTACCAACTGATAATATCACTTGATATGATAAGTAGTAAAAGGTGAAGTTGTTCATGTTAAACAGTAGGTAACAAACTTGTTAGTCACTTCCCTTGTCCCTTCCCATCGAAAAGTACAGCCTACGACGTGTTTTAGCGATTTGATCTACCAACTGATAATATCACTTGATATGATAAGTAGTAATAACTGAAGCAGTTAATGTTAAACAGTGAGTAACAACTTATTAGTCACCTTGCTTGTCCCTTCCCATCAAAAAGTACAGCCTACGACGTGTTTTAGCGATTTGGCCTACCAACTGATAATATCACTTGATATGATAAGTAGTAAAAGGTGAAGTTGTTCATGTTAAACAGTAGGTAACAAACTTGTTAGTCACTTCCCTTGTCCCTTCCCATCGAAAAGTACAGCCTACGACGTGTTTTAGCGATTTGATCTACCAACTGATAATATCACTTGATATGATAAGTAGTAATAACTGAAGCAGTTAATGTTAAACAGTGAGTAACAACTTATTAGTCACCTTGCTTGTCCCTTCCCATCAAAAGTACAGCCTACGACGTGTTTTAGCGATTTGGCCTACCAACTGATAATATCACTTGATATGATAAGTAGTAAAAGGTGAAGTTGTTAATGTTAAACAGTAGGTAACAAACTTGTTAGTCACTTCCCTTGTCCCTTCCCATCGAAAAGTACAGCCTACGACGTGTTTTAGCGATTTGATCTACCAACTGATAATATCACTTGATATGATAAGTAGTAATAACTGAAGCAGTTAATGTTAAACAGTGAGTAACAACTTATTAGTCACCTTGCTTGTCCCTTCCCATCAAAAAGTACAGCCTACGACGTGTTTTAGCGATTTGGCCTACCAACTGATAATATCACTTGATATGATAAGTAGTAAAAGGTGAAGTTGTTAATGTTAAACAGTAGGTAACAAACTTGTTAGTCACTTCCCCTGTCCCTTCCCATCAAAAAGTACAGCCTACGACGTGTTTTAGCGATTTGGCCTACCAACTGATAATATCACTTGATATGATAAGTAGTAAAAGGTGAAGTTGTTAATGTTAAACAGTAGGTAACAAACTTGTTATTCACTACCCCTGTCCCTTCTCATCGAAAAGTGCAGCCTACGACGTATTTTAGCGATTTGGCCTACCAACTGATAATATCACTTGATATGATAAGTAGTAAAAGGTGAAGTTGTTAATGTTAAACAGTAGGTAACAAACTTGTTAGTCACTTCCCCTGTCCCTTCCCATCGAGAAGTACAGCCTACGACGTGTTTTAGCGATTTGGCCTACCAACTGTTAATATCACTTGATATGATAAGTAGTAAAAGGTGAAGTTGTTCATGTTAAACAGTAGGTAACAAACTTGTTAGTCACTTCCCTTGTCCCTTCCCATCGAAAAGTACAGCCTACGACGTGTTTTAGCGATTTGATCTACCAACTGATAATATCACTTGATATGATAAGTAGTAATAACTGAAGCAGTTAATGTTAAACAGTGAGTAACAACTTATTAGTCACCTTGCTTGTCCCTTCCCATCAAAAAGTACAGCCTACGACGTGTTTTAGCGATTTGGCCTACCAACTGATAATATCACTTGATATGATAAGTAGTAAAAGGTGAAGTTGTTAATGTTAAACAGTAGGTAACAAACTTGTTAGTCACTTCCCCTGTCCCTTCCCATCGAAAAGTGCAGCCTACGACGTTGCAGCCTACGACGTGTTTTAGCGATTTGGCCTACCAACTGATAATATCACTTGATATGATAAGTAGTAAAAGGTGAAGTTGTTAATGTTAAACAGTAGGTAACAAACTTGTTAGTCACTTCCCCTGTCCCTTCCCATCGAAAAGTGCAGCCTACAACGTGTTTTAGCGATTTGGCCTACCAACTGATGATATCACTTGATGTGATAAGTAGTAAAAGGTGAAGTTGTTAATGTTAAACAGTAGGTAACAAACTTGTTAGTCACTTCCCTTGTCCCTTCCCATCGAAAAGTACAGCCTACGACGTGTTTTAGCGATTTGATCTACCAACTGATAATATCACTTGATATGATAACAAGTAAAAGGTGAAGTTGTTAATGTTAAACAGTAGGTACCAAACTTGTTAGTCACTTCCCTTGTCCCTTCCCATCGAAAAGTGCAGCCTACGACGTTGCAGCCTACGACGTGTTTTAGCGATTTGGCCTACCAACTGATAATATCACTTGATATGATAAGTAGTAAAAGGTGAAGTTGTTAATGTTAAACAGTAGGTAACAAACTTGTTAGTCACTTCCCCTGTCCCTTCCCATCGAAAAGTGCAGCCTACAACGTGTTTTAGCGATTTGGCCTACCAACTGATGATATCACTTGATATGATAAGTAGTAAAAGGTGAAGTTGTTAATGTTAAACAGTAGGTAACAAACTTGTTAGTCACTTCCCTTGTCCCTTCCCATCGAAAAGTACAGCCTACGACGTGTTTTAGCGATTTGATCTACCAACTGATAATATCACTTGATAGGATAAGTAGTAAAAGGTGAAGTTGTTAATGTTAAACAGTAGGTAACAAACTTGTTAGTCACTTCCCCTGTCCCTTCCCATCGAAAAGTGCAGCCTACGACGTGTTTTAGCGATTTGGCCTACCAACTGATAATATCACTTGATAGGATAAGTAGTAAAAGGTGAAGTTGTTAATGATAAACAGTAGGTAACAAACTTGTTAGTCACTTCCCCTGTCCCTTCCCATCGAAAAGTGCAGCCTACGACGTGTTTTAGCGATTTGGCCTACCAACTGATAATATCACTTGATATGATAAGTAGTAAAAGGTGAAGTTGGTAATGTTAAACAGTAGGTAACAAACTTGTTAGTCACTTCCCCTGTCCCTTCCCATCGAAAAGTACAGCCTACGACGTGTTTTAGCGATTTGATCTACCAACTGATAATATCACTTGATATGATAACAAGTAAAAGGTGAAGTTGTTAATGTTAAACAGTAGGTAACAAACTTGTTAGTCACTTCCCCTGTCCCTTCCCATCGAAAAGTGCAGCCTACGACGTGTTTTAGCGATTTGGCCTACCAACTGATAATATCACTTGATAGGATAGCGATTTGGCCAAGCGATGAAAACTGTTTTGCCTTCTGTTCTCCACGGGGAGACTAGCGCAGAAGGGCTTTTGGATGTTTTCTTCTCAGGGAGAAGAATTGAGAAGTTTTTCCGTGTTCCTCAGGGAAGAACCGGGTAGGAAAAACTGTTTTGCCTTCTGTTCTCCACGGGGAGACTAGCGCAGAAGGGCTTTTGGATGTTTTCTTCTCAGGGAGAAGAATTGAGAAGTTTTTCCGTGTTCCTCAGGAAAGAACCGGGTAGGAAAAACTGTTTTGCCTTCTGTTCTCCACCGGAGAGACTAGCGCAGAAGAGCTTTTAGAGATTTTCTTCTCAGCCAGAACAATTGAGAAGTTTTTCCGTGTTCCTCAGGAAAGAACCGGGTAGGAAAAACTGTTTTGCCTTCTGTTCTCCACGGGGAGACTAGCGCAGAAGGGCTTTTGGATGTTTTCTTCTCAGGGAGAAGAATTGAGAACTTTTCCGTGTCCCTCAGGGAAGAACCGGGTAGGAAAAACTGTTTTGCCTTCTGTTCTCCACGGGAGAGACTAGCGCAGAAGGGCTTTTAGAGATTTTCTTCTCAGGGAGAAGAATTGAGAAGTTTTTCCGTGTTCCTCAGGAAAGAACCGGGTAGGAAAAACTGTTTTGCCTTCTGTTCTCCACGGGGAGACTAGCGCAGAAGGGCTTTTGGATGTTTTCTTCTCAGGGAGAAGAATTGAGAAGTTTTTCCGTGTTCCTCAGGGAAGAACCGGGTAGGAAAAACTGTTTTGCCTTCTGTTCTCCACGGGGGAGACTAGCGCAGAAGGGCTTTTAGAGATTTTCTTCTCAGGGAGAAGAATTGAGAAGTTTTTCCGTGTTCCTCAGGAAAGAACCGGGTAGGAAAAACTGTTTTGCCTTCTGTTCTCCACGGGGAGACTAGCGCAGAAGGGCTTTTGGATGTTTTCTTCTCAGGGAGAAGAATTGAGAACTTTTCCGTGTCCCTCAGGGAAGAACCGGGTAGGAAAAACTGTTTTGCCTTCTGCTCTCCACGGAAGAGACTAGCGCAGAAGAGCTTTTAGAGATTTTCTTCTCAGGGAGAAGAATTGAGAAGTTTTTCCGTGTTCCTCAGGAAAGAACCGGGTAGGAAAAACTGTTTTGCCTTCTGTTCTCCACGGGGAGACTAGCGCAGAAGGGCTTTTGGATGTTTTCTTCTCAGGGAGAAGAATTGAGAACTTTTCCGTGTCCCTCAGGGAAGAACCGGGTAGGAAAAACTGTTTTGCCTTCTGTTCTCCACGGGGGAGACTAGCGCAGAAGGGCTTTTAGAGATTTTCTTCTCAGGGAGAAGAATTGAGAACTTTTCCGTGTACCTCAGGAAAGAACCGGGTAGGAAAAACTGTTTTGCCTTCTGTTCTCCACGGGGAGACTAGCGCAGAAGGGCTTTTGGATGTTTTCTTCTCAGGGAGAAGAATTGAGAAGTTTTTCCGTGTTCCTCAGGAAAGAACCGGGTAGGAAAAACTGTTTTGCCTTCTGTTCTCCACGGGGAGACTAGCGCAGAAGGGCTTTTAGAGATTTTCTTCTCAGGGAGAAGAATTGAGAACTTTTCCGTGTCCCTCAGGGAAGAACCGGGTAGGAAAAACTGTTTTGCCTTCTGTTCTCCACGAAGAGACTAGCGCAGAAGGGCTTTTGGATGTTTTCTTCTCAGGGAGAAGAATTGAGAACTTTTCCGTGTTTCTCAGGGAAGAACCGGGTAGGAAAAACTATTTTGCCTTCTGTTCTCCACGGGGAGACTAGCGCAGAAGGGCTTTTGGATGTTTTCTTCTCAGGGAGAAGAATTGAGAACTTTTCCGTGTCCCTCAGGGAAGAACCGGGTAGGAAAAACTGTTTTGCCTTCTGTTCTCCACGGGGGAGACTAGCGCAGAATGGCTTTTAGAGATTTTCTTCTCAGGGAGAAGAATTGAGAACTTTTCCGTGTCCCTCAGGGAAGAACCGGGTAGGAAAAACTGTTTTGCCTTCTGTTCTCCACGGGGAGACTAGCGCAGAAGGGCTTTTGGATGTTTTCTTCTCAGGGAGAAGAATTGAGAACTTTTCCGTGTACCTCAGGAAAGAACCGGGTAGGAAAAACTGTTTTGCCTTCTGTTCTCCACGGGGAGACTAGCGCAGAAGGGCTTTTGGATGTTTTCTTCTCAGGGAGAAGAATTGAGAACTTTTCCGTGTCCCTCAGGGAAGAACCGGGTAGGAAAAACTGTTTTGCCTTCTGTTCTCCACGGGAGAGACTAGCGCAGAAGAGCTTTTGGATGTTTTCTTCTCAGGGAGAAGAATTGAGAACTTTTCCGTGTCCCTCAGGGAAGAACCGGGTAGGAAAAACTGTTTTGCCTTCTGTTCTCCACGGGAGAGACTAGCGCAGAAGAGCTTTTAGAGATTTTCTTCTCAGGGAGAAGAATTGAGAAGTTTTTCCGTGTTCCTCAGGAAAGAACCGGGTAGGAAAAACTGTTTTGCCTTCTGTTCTCCACGGGGAGACTAGCGCAGAAGGGCTTTTGGATGTTTTCTTCTCAGGGAGAAGAATTGAGAACTTTTCCGTGTCCCTCAGGGAAGGACCGGGTAGGAAAAACTGTTTTGCCTTCTGTTCTCCACGGCAGAGACTAGCGCAGCAGAGCTTTTAGAGACTTTCTTCTCAGGGAGAAGAATTGAGAAGTTTTTCCGTGTTCCTCAGGAAAGAACCGGGTAGGAAAAACTGTTTTGCCTTCTGTTCTCCACGGGGAGACTAGCGCAGAAGGGCTTTTGGATGTTTTCTTCTCAGGGAGAAGAATTGAGAAGTTTTTCCGTGTTCCTCAGGGAAGAACCGGGTAGGAAAAACTGTTTTGCCTTCTGTTCTCCACGGGGGAGACTAGCGCAGAATGGCTTTTAGAGATTTTCTTCTCAGGGAGAAGAATTGAGAACTTTTCCGTGTCCCTCAGGGAAGAACCGGGTAGGAAAAACTGTTTTGCCTTCTGTTCTCCACGGGGAGACTAGCGCAGAAGGGCTTTTGGATGTTTTCTTCTCAGGGAGAAGAATTGAGAAGTTTTTCCGTGTTCCTCAGGAAAGAACCGGGTAGGAAAAACTGTTTTGCCTTCTTTTCTCCACGGGGGAGACTAGCGCAGAAGGGCTTTTAGAGATTTTCTTCTCAGGGAGAAGAATTGAGAACTTTTCCGTGTACCTCAGGAAAGAACCGGGTAGGAAAAACTGTTTTGCCTTCTGTTCTCCACGGGCGAGACTAGCGCAGAAGGGCTTTTGGATGTTTTCTTCTCAGGGAGAAGAATTGAGAAGTTTTTCCGTGTTCCTCAGGGAAGAACCGGGTAGGAAAAACTGTTTTGCCTTCTGTTCTCCACGGGGGAGACTAGCGCAGAAGGGCTTTTAGAGATTTTCTTCTCAGGGAGAAGAATTGAGAACTTTTCCGTGTACCTCAGGAAAGAACCGGGTAGGAAAAACTGTTTTGCCTTCTGTTCTCCACGGGGAGACTAGCGCAGAAGGGCTTTTGGATGTTTTCTTCTCAGGGAGAAGAATTGAGAAGTTTTTCCGTGTTCCTCAGGGAAGAACCGGGTAGGAAAAACTGTTTTGCCTTCTGTTCTCCACGGGGGAGACTAGCGCAGAATGGCTTTTAGAGATTTTCTTCTCAGGGAGAAGAATTGAGAACTTTTCCGTGTCCCTCAGGGAAGAACCGGGTGGGAAAATGTCTTTTGCCTTCTGTTCTCCACGGGGAGACTAGCGCAGAAGGGCTTTTGGATGTTTTCTTCTCAGGGAGAAGAATTGAGAAGTTTTTCCGTGTTCCTCAGGAAAGAACCGGGTAGGAAAAACTGTTTTGCCTTCTTTTCTCCACGGGGGAGACTAGCGCAGAAGGGCTTTAGGATGTTTTCTTCTCAGGGAAAAGAATTGAGAAGTTTTTCCATGTTCCTCAGGGAAGAACCGGGTAGGAAAAACTGTTTTGTCTTCTGTTCTCCACGGGGGAGACTAGCGCAGAAGGGCTTTTGGATGTTTTCTTCTCAGGGAGAAGAATTGAGAAGTTTTTCCGTGTTCCTCAGGGAAGAACCGGGTAGGAAAAACTGTTTTGCCTTCTGTTCTCCACGGGGAGACTAGCGCAGAAGGGCTTTTGGATGTTTTCTTCTCAGGGAGAAGAATTGAGAACTTTTCCGTGTCCCTCAGGGAAGAACCGGGTAGGAAAAACTGTTTTGCCTTCTGTTCTCCACGGGGAGACTAGCGCAGAAGGGCTTTTGGATGTTTTCTTCTCAGGGAGAAGAATTGAGAAGTTTTTCCGTGTTCCTCAGGAAAGAACCGGGTAGGAAAAACTGTTTTGCCTTCTGTTCTCCACGGGGAGACTAGCGCAGAAGGGCTTTTGGATGTTTTCTTCTCAGGGAGAAGAATTGAGAAGTTTTCCGTGTTCCTCAGGAAAGAACCGGGTAGGAAGCTGTTTTGCCTTCTGTTCTCCACAGGAGAGACCTAGCGCAGAAGGGCTTTGAGATTTTCTTCTCAGGGAGAAGGGTGAGAACTTTCACGTGTTCCTCAGGAAGAACCGGGTAGGAAAAAACATTTTGCCTTCTGTTCTCCACGGGAGACTAGCGCAGTAGCTTTTTAGAGATTTTCTTCTCAGGAGAAGAATTGAGAAGTTTCCATTGTCCCTCAGGAAGAACCGGAGTAGGAAAAACTGTTTGCCTTCTGTTCTCCACGGGAGACTAGCGCAGAAGGGCTTTGGATGTTTTCTTCTCCAGGAAGGAATTGAGAACTTTCCCGTGTTCTCAGGGAAGAACCGGGTAGGAAAAACTGTTTTGCCTTCTGTTCTCCACGGAGACTAGCGCAGAAGGGCTTTTGAGATGTTTTCTTCTCAGGAGAAGAATTGAGAGATTTTCCGTGTTCCTCAGGAAGAACCGGGTAGGAAAACTGTTTTGCCTTCTGTTCTCCACGGGAGACTAGCGCAGAATGGCTTTTGGAATTTTCTTCTCAGGGAAGAATTGAGAACTTTTCCGTGTTCCTCAGGGAAGAACCGGGTAGGAAAAACTGTTTGCCTTCTGTTCTCACCGGGAGACTAGCGCAGAAGGGCTTTTGGATGTTTTCTTCTCAGGGAGAAGAATTGAGAAGTTTTTTCCGTGTTCCTCAGGGAAAGAACCGGGTAGGAAAACTGTTTTGCCTTCTATTCTCCACAGGGAGACTAGCGCAGAATGGCTTTTAGGTGCTTCTCAGGAGAAGGGTTGAGAACTTTTCCGTGTCCCTCAGGAAGAACCGGGTAGGAAAAACTGTTTTGCCTTCTGTTCTCCACAGGGAGTTTAGCGCAGAAGGGCTTTTGGATGTTTTCTTCTCAGGGAGAAGAATTGAGAAGTTTTTCCGTGTTCCTCAGGGAAGAACCGGGTAGGAAAAACTGTTTTGCCTTCTGTTCTCCACGGGAAGACTAGCGCAGAAGGGCTTTTGAATGTTTTCTTCTCAGGGAGAAGAATTGAGAAGTTTTTCCGTGTTCCTCAGGGAAGAACCGGGTAGGAAAAACTGTTTTGCCTTCTGTTCTCCACGGGGGAGACTAGCGCAGAAGGGCTTTAGGATGTTTTCTTCTCAGGGAAAAGAATTGAGAAGTTTTTCCGTGTTCCTCAGGAAAGAACCGGGTAGGAAAAACTGTTTTGCCTTCTGTTCTCCACGGGGAGACTAGCGCAGAAGGGCTTTTGGATGTTTTCTTCTCAGGGAGAAGAATTGAGAAGTTTTTCCGTGTTCCTCAGGAAAGAACCGGGTAGGAAAAACTGTTTTGCCTTCTGTTCTCCACGGGAAGACTAGCGCAGAAGGGCTTTTGAATGTTTTCTTCTCAGGGAGAAGAATTGAGAAGTTTTTCCGTGTTCCTCAGGGAAGAACCGGGTAGGAAAAACTGTTTTGCCTTCTGTTCTCCACGGGGAGACTAGCGCAGAAGGGCTTTTGGATGTTTTCTTCTCAGGGAGAAGAATTGAGAAGTTTTTCCGTGTTCCTCAGGGAAGAACCGGGTAGGAAAAACTGTTTTGCCTTCTGTTCTCCACGGGGGAGACTAGCGCAGAAGGGCTTTTGGATGTTTTCT
>JAPDOI010000996.1:5000-240043 GCA_029168955.1 Aplectana chamaeleonis | reverse complement strand
ACTGGGAATGTGCCGAGCGCCGAGAAAAGTGTGTTGGACCCAACTGGGAGTGCGCCGAGCTCCGAGACAAGTGTGTTGGACCTAACTGAGAGTTCGCCGAGCGCCGAAAAAAGTGTGTTCGACCCACTGGGAGTGCGCCAAACGCCGAAAAAAGTGTGTTCGACCCAACTGCGAGTGCTCCGAGCGCGGAGAAAAGTGTGTTGGACCCAACTGGGAGTGCGCCGAGCGCCGAGAAAAGTGTGTTGGACCCAACTGGGAGTGCGCCGAGCGCCGAGAAAAGTGTGTGGGACCCAACTGATAGTGCACCGAGCGCCGGGAAAAGTGCGCTGATTCCATCTGGGAGTGCGCCGAGCGCCGGGAAAAGTGTGTTGGACCCAACTGGGAGTGCGCCGAGCGCCGGGAAAAGTGTGTTGGACCCAACTGGGAGTGCGCCGAGCGCCGAGAAAAGTGTGTTGGACCCAACTGGGAGTGCGCCGAGCGCCGAGAAAAGTGTGTTGGACCCAACTGGAGTGCGCCGAGCGCCGAGAAAAGTGTGTTGGACCCAACTGGGAGTGCGCCGAGCGCCGTGAAAAGTGTGTTGGACCCTACTGGGAGTGCGCCGAGCGCCGGTAAAAGTGTGTTGGACCCAACTGGGAGTGCGGCGAGCGCCGAGAAAAGTGTGTTGGACCCAACTGGGAGTGCGCCGAGCGCCGAGAAAAGTGTGTTGGACCCAACTGGGAATGCCCCGAGCGCCGTGAAAAGTGTGGTGGATCCAACTGGGAGTGCGCCGAGCGCCGAGAAAAGTTTTTTGGACCCAACTGGAATGCGCCGAGCGCCGAGAAAAGTATGTTGGACCCAACTGGGAGTGTGCCGGGCGCCGAGAAAAGTGTGTTGGACCCAACTGGGAGTGCGCCGAGCGCCGAGAAAGTGTGTTGGACCCAACAGGGACTGGGCCGAGCCCCGAGAAAAGTGTGTTGGACCCAACTGTGAATGCGCCGAGCGCCGAGAAAAGTGTGTTGGACCCAACTGGGAGTGCGCCGAGCTCCGAGACAAGTGTGTTGGACCTAACTGAGAGTTCGCCGAGCGCCGAAAAAAGTGTGTTCGACCCACTGGGAGTGCGCCGAGCGCCGAGAAAAGTGTATTGGACCCAACTGGGGGGGGGAGCTGGGACAAGTGTGTTGGACCCAACAGGGAATGCGCCGAGCGCCGAGAAAAGTGTGTTGGACCCAACTGTGAATGCGCCGAGCGCCGAGAAAAGTGTGTTGGACCCAACTGGGAGTGCGCCGAGCGCCGAGAAAAGTGTGTTGGACCCAACTGGGAGTGGGCCGAGCGCCGAGAAAAGTGTGTTGGACCCAACTGGGAGTGCGCCGAGCGCCGAGAAAAGTGTGTTGGACCCAACTGTGAGTGCGCCGAGCGCCGGGAAAAGTGTGTGGGACCCAACTGGGAGTGCGCCGAGCGCCGAGAAAAGTGTGTTGGACCCAACTGTGAGTGCGCCGAGCGCCGAGAAAAGTGTGTTGGACCCAACTGGGAATGCGCCGAGCGTCGAGAATAGTGTGTTGGACCCAACTGTGAATGCGCCGAGCGCCGAGAAAAGTGTGTTGGACCCAACTGGGAGTGCGCCGAGCGCCGAGAAAAGTGTGTGGGACCCAACTGAGAGTGCACCGAGCGCCGGGAAAAGTGTGTTGGACCCAACTGGGAGTGCGCCGAGCGCCGAGAAAAGTGTGTGGGACCCAACTGAGAGTTCGCCGAGCGCCGAAAAAAGTGTGTTGGACCCAACTGGGAATGCGCCGAGCGCCGAGAAAAGTGTGTTGGACCCAACTGGGAGTGCGCCGAGCGCCGGGAAAAGTGTGTTGGACACAACTGGGAGTGCGCCGAGCGCCGGGAAAAGTATGTTGGACCCAACTAGGAGTACGCCGAGAAAAGTGTGTTGGACCCAACTGGGAGTGCGCCGAGCGCCGAGAAAAGTGTGTTGGACCCAACTGGGAATGCGCCGAGCGCCGAGAAAAGTGTGTTGGACCCAACTGGGAGTGCGCCGAGCGCCGAGAAACGTGTGTTGGACCCAGCTGGGAATGCGCCGAGCGCCGAGAAAAGTGTGTTGGACCCAACTGGGAGTGCGCCGAGCGCCGGGAAAAGTGTGTTGGACCCAACTAGGAGTGCGCCGAGCGCCGAGAAAAGTGTGCTGGACCTAACTGGGAGTGCGCCGAGCGCCGAGAAAAGTGTGTTGGACCCAACTGGGAGTGCGCCGAGCGCCGAGAAAAGTGTGTTGGACCCAACTGGGAGTGCGCCGAGCGCCGAGAAAAGTGTGTTGGACCCAACTGGGAGTGCGCCGAGCGCCGAGAAAAGTGTGTTGGACCCATCTGGGAGTGCGCCGAGCGCCGGGAAAAGTGTGTTGGACCCAACTGGGAATGCGCCGAGCGCCGAGAAAAGTGTGTTGGACCCAACTGTGAGTGCGCCGAGCGCCGAGAAAAGTGTGTTGGACCCAACTGGGAGTGCGCCGACCTCCGAGAAAAGTGTGGGGGACCCAACTGGGAATGCGCCGAGCGCCGAGAAAAGTGTGTTGGACCCAACTGGGAGTGCGCCGAGCGCCGAGAAGTGTGTTGGACCCAACTGGGAGTGCGCCGAGCGCCGAGAAAAGTGTGTTGGACCCAACTGGGAATGCGCCGAGCGCCGAGAAAAGTGTGTTGGACCCAACTGGGAGTGCGCCGAGCGCCGAGAAAGTGTGTTGGACCCAACTGGGAGTGCGCCGAGCGCCGAGAAAGTGTGTTGGACCCAACTGGGAATGCGCCGAGCGCCGAGAAAAGTGTGTTGGACCCAACTGGGAATGCGCCGAGCGCCGAGAAAAGTGTGTTGGACCCAACTGGGAGTGCGCCGAGCGCCGAGAAAAGTGTGTTGGACCCAACTGAGAGTGCGATGAGCGCCTAGAAAAGTGTGTTGGACCCAACTGGGAATGCGCCGAGCGCAGGGAAAAGTGTGTTGGACCCAACTGAGAGTGCGATGAGCGCCGAGAAAAGTGTGTTGGACCCAACTGAGAGTGCGCCGAGCGCCGAGAAAAGTGTGTTGGACCCAACTGAGAGTGCGCCGAGCGCCGAGAAAAGTGTGTTGGACCCAACTGAGAGTGCGCCGAGCGCCGAGAAAAGTGTGTTGGACCCAACTGGGAATGCGCCGAGCGCAGGGAAAAGTGTGTTGGACCCAACTGGGAGTGCGCCGAGAAAAGTGTGTTGGACCCAACTGAGAGTGCGATGAGCGCCGAGAAAAGTGTGTTGGACCCAACTGAGAGTGCGCCGAGCGCCGAGAAAAGTGTGTTGGACCCAACTGGGAATGCGCCGAGCGCCGAGAAAGTGTGTTGGACCCAACTGGGAGTGCGCCGAGCGCCGAGAAAAGTGTGTTGGACCCAACTGGGAATGCGCCGAGCGCCGAGAAAAGTGTGTTGGACCCAACTGGGAGTGCGCCGAGCGCCGAGAAAAGTGTGTTGGACCCAACTGGGAATGCGCCGAGCGCCGAGAAAAGTGTGTTGGACCCAACTGGGAATGCGCCGAGCGCCGAGAAAAGTGTGTTGGACCCAACTGGGAATGCGCCGAGCGCCGAGAAAAGTGTGTTGGACCCAACTGGGAGT
Source organism: Aplectana chamaeleonis (assembly GCA_029168955.1). Taxonomy (NCBI): domain Eukaryota; kingdom Metazoa; phylum Nematoda; class Chromadorea; order Rhabditida; family Cosmocercidae; genus Aplectana; species Aplectana chamaeleonis. Next base: position 236,451 of record JAPDOI010000996.1, on the reverse strand, counting down.
GCGCCGAGCGCCGAGAAAGTGTGTTGGACCCAACTGGGAGTGCGCCGAGCGCCGAGAAAAGTGTGTTGGACCCAACTGGGAATGCGCCGAGCGCCGAGAAAGTGTGTTGGACCCAACTGGGAATGCGCCGAGCGCCGAGAAAAGTGTTGGACCCAACTGGGAGTGCGCCGAGCGCCGAGAAAAGTGTGTTGGACCCAACTGGGAATGCGCCGAGCGCCGAGAAAAGTGTGTTGGACCCAACTGGGAGTGCGCCGAGCGCCGAGAAAAGTGTGTTGGACCCAACTGGGAATGCGCCGAGCGCCGAAAAAGTGTGTTGGACCCAACTGGGAGTGCGCCGAGCGCCGAGAAAAGTGTGTTGGACCCAACTGGGAGTGCGCCGAGCGCCGAGAAAGTGTGTTGGACCCAACTCGGAATGCGCCGAGCGCCGAGAAAAGTGTTTTGGACCCAACTGGGAATGCGCCGAGCGTCGAAAAAAGTGTGTTGGACCCAACTGGGAATGCGTCGAGCGTCGAGAAAAGTGTGTTGGACCCAACTGGGAATGGGCCGAGCGTCGAGAAAAGTGTGTTGGACCCAACTGTGAATGCGCCGAGCGCCGAGAAAAGTGTGTTCGACCCACTGGGAGTGCGCCGAACGCCGAAAAAAGTGTGTTCGACCCAACTGCGAGTGCTCCGAGCGCGGAGAAAAGTGTGTTGGACCCAACTGGGAATGCGCCGAGCGCCGGGACAAGTGTGTTGGACCCAACAGGGAATGCGCCGAGCGCCGAGAAAAGTGTGTTGGACCCAACTGGGAATGCGCCGAGCGCCGAGAAAAGTGTGTTGGACCCAACTGGGAGTGCACCGAGCGCCGAAAAGTGGGTTGGACCCAACTGGGAATGCGCCGAGCGCCGAGAAAAGTGTTTTGGACCCAACTGGGAATGCGCCGAGCGCCGAGAAAAGTGTGTTGGACCCAACTGTGAATGCGCCGAGCGCCGAGAAAAGTGTGTATGACCCAACTGGGAATGCGCCGAGCGCCGAGAAAAGTGTTTTGGACCCAACTGGGAGTGCGCCGAGCGCCGGGAAAAGTGTGTTGGACCCAACTGGGAGTGCGCCGAGCGCCGGGAAAAGTGTGTTGGACCCAACTAGGAGTGCGCCGAGCGCCGAGAAAAGTGTGTTGGACCTAACTGGGAGTGCGCCAAGCGCCGTGAAAAGTGTGGTGGACCCAACTGGGAGTGCGCCGAGCGCCGGGAAAAGTGTGTTGGACCTAACTGGGAGTGCGCCAAGCGCCGTGAAAAGTGTGTTGGACCCAGCTGGGAATGCGCCGAGCGCCGTGAAAAGTGTGGTGGACCCAACTGGGAGTGCGCCGAGCGCCGAGAAACGTGTGTTGGACCCAGCTGGGAATGCGCCGAGCGCCGAAAAAAGTGTGTTCGACACACTGGGAGTGCGCCAAACGCCGAGAATAGTGTTTTGGACCCAACTGGGAATGCGCCGAGCGCGGAGAAAAGTGTGTTGGACCCAACTGGGAATGCGCCGAGCGCCGAGAAAAGTGTTTTGGACCCAACTGGGAATGCGCCGAGCGCCGAGAAAAGTGTGTTTGACCCAACTGGGAATGCGCCGAGCGCCGAAAAGTGTATTGGACCCAGCTGGGAATGCGCCGAGCGCCGAGAAAAGTGTGTTGGACCCAACTGGGAGTGCGCCGAGCGCCGGGAAAAGTGTGTTGGACCCAACTAGGAGTGCGCCGAGCGCCGAGAAAAGTGTGCTGGACCTAACTGGGAGTGCGCCAAGCGCCGGGACAAGTGTTTTGGACCCAACTGGGAGTGCGCCGAGCGCCGAAAAAAGTGTGTTGGACCCAACTGGGAATGCGCCGAGCGTCGAGAATAGTGTGTTGGACCCAACTGTGAATGCGCCGAGCGCCGAGAAAAGTGTTTTGGACCCAACTGGGAATGCGCCTAGCGCCGAGAAAAGTGTGTTGGACCCAACTGTGAATGCGCCGAGCGCCGAGAAAGTGTGTTGGACCCAACAGGGAGTGCGCCGAGCGCCGAGAAAAGTGTGTTGGACCCAACTGTGAATGCGCCGAGCGCCGAGAAAAGTGTGTTGGACCCAACTGGGAGTGCGCCGAGCGCCGAGAAAAGTGTGTTGGACCCAACTGTGAATGCGCCGAGCGCCGAGACAAGTGTGTTGGACCTAACTGAGAGTTCGCCGAGCGCCGAAAAAAGTGTGTTGTACCCTACTGGGAATGCGCCGAGCGCCGAGAAAAGTGTGTTGGAGCCAACAGGGAATGCGCCGAGCGCCGAGAAAAGTGTGTTGGACCCAACTGGGAGTGCGCCGAGCGCCGAGAAAAGTGTGTTGGACCCAACTGGGAGTGCGCCGAGCGCCGAGAAAAGTGTGTTGGACCCAACTGGGAATGCGCCGAGCGCCGAGAAAGTGTGTTGGACCCAACTGGGAATGCGCCGAGCGCCGAGAAAAGTGTGTTGGACCCAACTGGGAATGCGCCGAGCGCCGAGAAAAGTGTGTTGGACCCAACTGGGAATGCGCCGAGCGCCGAGAAAAGTGTGTTGGACCCAACTGGGAGTGCGCCGAGCGCCGAGAAAAGTGTGTTGGACCCAACTGGGAGTGCGCCGAGCGCCGAGAAAAGTGTGTTGGACCCAACTGGGAGTGCGCCGAGCGCCGAGAAAAGTGTGTTGGACCCAACTGGGAATGCGCCGAGCGCCGAGAAAAGTGTGTTGGACCCAACTGGGAATGCGCCGAGCGCCGAGAAAAGTGTGTTGGACCCAACTGGGAATGCGCCGAGCGCCGAGAAAAGTGTGTTGGACCCAACTGGGAATGCGCCGAGCGCCGAGAAAAGTGTGTTGGACCCAACTGGGAGTGCGCCGAGCGCCGAGAAAAGTGTGTTGGACCCAACTGGGAATGCGCCGAGCGCCGAGAAAAGTGTGTTGGACCCAACTGGGAATGCGCCGAGCGCCGAGAAAAGTGTGTTGGACCCAACTGGGAGTGCGCCGAGCGCCGAGAAAAGTGTGTTGGACCCAACTGGGAGTGCGCCGAGCGCCGAGAAAAGTGTGTTGGACCCAACTGGGAATGCGCCGAGCGCCGAGAAAAGTGTGTTGGACCCAACTGGGAGTGCGCCGAGCGCCGAGAAAAGTGTGTTGGACCCAACTGGGAATGCGCCGAGCGCCGAGAAAAGTGTGTTGGACCCAACTGGGAATGCGCCGAGCGCCGAGAAAAGTGTGTTGGACCCAACTGGGAGGGCGCCGAGCTCCGGGAAAAGTGCGTTGGACCCAACTGGGAGTGCGCCGAGCGCCTAGAAAAGTGCGCTGGACCCGATTTGGAGTGCGCCGAGCTCCGGGAAAAGTGTGTTGGACCCAACTGGGAATGCGCCGAGCGTCGAGAAAAGTGTGTTGGACCCAACAGTGAATGCGCCGAGCGCCGAGAAAAGTGTGTTGGACCCAACTGGGAGTGCGCCGAGCGCCGAGAAAAGTGTGTTGGACCCAACTGGGAATGCGCCGAGCGTCGAGAAAAGTGTGTTGGACCCAACTGGGAATGCGCCGAGCGCCGAGAAAAGTGTTTTGGGCCCAACTGGAAGTGCGCCGAGCGCCGAAAAAAGTGTGTACGACCCAACTGGGAGTGCGCCGAGCGCAGATAAAAGTGTGTTGGACCCAACTGTGAATGCGCCGAGCGCCGAGAAAAGTGTGTTGGACCCAACTGGGAATGCGCCGAGCGTCGAAAAAAGTGTGTTGGACCCAACTGGGAATGGGCCGAGCGCCGGGAAAAGTGTGTTCGGCCCATCTGGGAGTGCGCCAAACGCCGAAAAAAGTGTGTTCGACCCAACTGCGAGTGCTCCGAGCGCGGAGAAAAGTGTTTTGGACCCAACTGGGAATGCGCCGAGCGCCGAGAAAAGTGCGTGGGACCCAACTGTGAATGCGCCGAGCGCCGAGAAAAGTGTGTTGGACCCAACTGGGAATGCGCCGAGCGTCGAGAAAAGTGTGTTGGACCCAACTGTGAATGCGCCGAGCGCCGAGAAAAGTGTGTTCGACCCACTGGGAGTGCGCCGAACGCCGAAAAAAGTGTGTTCGACCCAACTGCGAGTGCTCCGAGCGCGGAGAAAAGTGTGTTGGACCCAACTGGGAATGCGCCGAGCGCCGGGACAAGTGTGTTGGACCCAACAGGGAATGCGCCGAGCGCCGAGAAAAGTGTGTTGGACCCAACTGGGAATGCGCCGAGCGTCGAGAAAAGTGTGTTGGACCCAACTGTGAATGCGCCGAGCGCCGAGAAAAGTGTGTTGGACCCAACTGGGAATGCGCCGAGCGTCGAAAAAAGTGTGTTGGACCCAACTGGGAATGCGCCGAGCGCCGAGAAAAGTGTGTTCGACCCACTGGGAGTGCGCCGAACGCCGAAAAAAGTGTGTTGGACCCAACTGGGAATGCGCCGAGCGTCGAGAAAAGTGTGTTGGACCCAACTGGGAATGCGCCGAGCGCCGAGAAAAGTGTTTTGGACCCAACTGGGAGTGCGCCGAGCGCCGAGAAAAGTGCGTGGGACCCAACTAGGAGTGGGCCCAGCGCCGAGAAAAGTGTGTTGGACCCAACTGGGAATGCGCCGAGCGCCGAAAAAAGTGTGTAGGACCCAACTGGGAATGCGCCGAGCGCCGAGAAAAGTGTGTTGGACCCAACTGGGAGTGCGCCGAGCGCCGAGAAAAGTGTGTTGGACCCAACTGGGAGTGCGCCGAGCGCCGAGAAAAGTGTGTTGGACCCAACTGGGAATGCGCCGGGCGCCGAGAAAAGTGTTTTGGACCCAACTGGGAATGCGCCGAGCGCCGAGAAAAGTGCGTGGGACCCAACTGTGAATGCGCCGAGCGCCGAGAAAAGTGTGTTGGACCCAACTGGGAATGCGCCGAGCGTCGAGAAAAGTGTGTTGGACCCAACTGGGAGTGCGCCGAGCGCCGAGAAAAGTGTGTTGGACCCAACTGGGAATGCGCCGAGCGCCGAGAAAAGTGTGTTGGACCCAACTGGGAATGCGCCGAGCGCCGAGAAAAGTGTGTTGGACCCAACTGGGAATGCGCCGAGCGCCGAGAAAAGTGTGTTGGACCCAACTGGGAATGCGTCGAGCGCCGGGAAAAGTGTGTGGGTCCCAACTGGGAGTGCGCCGAGCGCCGAGAAAAGTGTGTTGGACCCAACTGGGAGTGCGCCGAGGAAAGTGTGTTGGACCCAACTGGGAATGCGTCGAGCGCCGGGAAAAGTGTGTGGGTCCCAACTGGGAGTGCGCCGAGCTCCGAGAAAAGTGTGTTGGACCCAACTGGGAGTGCGCCGAGCGCCGAGAAAAGTGTGTTGGACCCAACTGGGAGTGCGCCGAGCGCCGAGAAAAGTGTGTTGGACCCAACTGGGAATGCGCCGAGCGCCGAGAAAAGTGTGTTGGACCCAACTGGGAATGCGCCGAGCGCCGAGAAAAGTGTGTTGGACCCAACTGGGAATGCGCCGAGCGCCGAGAAAAGTGTGTTGGACCCAACTGGGAATGCGCCGAGCGCCGAGAAAAGTGTGTTGGACCCAACTGGGAATGCGCCGAGCGCCGAGAAAAGTGTGTTGGACCCAACTGGAATGCGCCGAGCGCCGAGAAAAGTGTGTTGGACCCAACTGGGAATGCGCCGAGCGCCGAGAAAAGTGTGTTGGACCCAACTGGGAATGCGCCGAGCGCCGAGAAAAGTGTGTTGGACCCAACTGGGAATGCGCCGAGCGCCGAGAAAAGTGTGTTGGACCCAACTGGGAATGCGCCGAGCGCAGGGAAAAGTGTGTTGCACCCAACTGGGAATGCGCCGAGCGCCGAGAAAAGTGTGTTGGACCCAACTGGGAATGCGCCGAGCGCCGGGACAAGTGTGTTGGACCCAACAGGGAATGCGCCGAGCGCCGAGAAAAGTGTGTTGGACCCAACTGGGAATGCGCCGAGCGTCGAGAAAAGTGTGTTGGACCCAACTGGGAATGGGCCGAGCGTCGAGAAAAGTGTGTTGGACCCAACTGTGAATGCGCCGAGCGCCGAGAAAAGTGTGTTCGACCCACTGGGAGTGCGCCGAACGCCGAAAAAAGTGTGTTCGACCCAACTGCGAGTGCTCCGAGCGCGGAGAAAAGTGTGTTGGACCCAACTGGGAATGCGCCGAGCGCCGGGACAAGTGTGTTGGACCCAACTGTGAATGCGGCGAGCGCCGAGAAAAGTGTGTTGGACCCAACTGGGAATGCGCCGAGCGCCGGGACAAGTGTGTTGGACCCAACTGTGAATGCGCCGAGCGCCGAGAAAAGTGTGTTGGACCCAACTGGGAATGCGCCGAGCGTCGAGAAAAGTGTGTTCGACCCAACTGCGAGTGCGCCGAGCGCCGAGAAAAGTGCGTGGGACCCAACTGGGAATGCGCCGAGCGCCGAGAAAAGTGTGTTGGACCCAACTGGGAATGCGCCGAGCGTCGAGAAAAGTGTGTTGGACCCAACTGGGAATGCGCCGAGCGTCGAAAAAAGTGTGTTGGACCCAACTGGGAATGCGCCGAGCGTCGAGGAAAGTGTGTTGGACCCAACTGGGAATGCGCCGAGCGCCGGGACAAGTGTGTTGGACCCAACAGGGAATGCGCCGAGCGCCGAGAAAAGTGTGTTGGACCCAACTGGGAATGCGCCGAGCGTCGAGAAAAGTGTGTTGGACCCAACTGGGAATGCGCCGAGCGCCGAGAAAAGTGTGTTGGACCCAACTGGGAATGCGCCGAGCGTCAAGAAAAGTGTGTTGGACCCAACTGTGAACGCGCCGAGCGCCGAGAAAAGTGTTTTGGACCCAAGTGGAAGTGCGCCGAGCGCCGAGAAAAGTGTGTGGGACCCAACTGAGAGTGCACCAAGCGCAGGGAAAAGTGTGTTGGACCCAACAGGGAATGCGCCGAGCGCCGAGAAAAGTGTTTTGGACCCAACTGGGAGTGCGCCGAGCGCCGAGAAAAGTGTGTTTGACCCAACTGGGAATGCGCCGAGCGCCGAGAAAAGTGTTTTGGACCCAACTGTGAATGCGCCGAGCGCCGAGAAAAGTGTTTTGGACCCAACTCGGAGTGCGCCGAGCGCCGAAAAGTGTGTTGGACCCAACTGTGAATGCGCCGAGCGCCGAGAAAAGTGTGTTGGACCCAACTGGGAATGCGCCGAGCGTCGAGAAAAGTGTGTTGGACCCAACTGGGAATGCGCCGAGCGTCGAGAAAAGTGTGTTGGACCCAACTGTGAATGCGCCGAGCGCCGAGAAAAGTGTTTTGGACCCAACTGGGAATGCGCCGAGCACCGAGAAAAGTGTTTTGGACCCAAATGTGAGTGCGCCGTGCGCCCGGAAAAGTGTGTTGGACCCAACTCGGAGTGCGCCGAGCGCCGAAAATAGTGTTTTGGACCCAACTGGGAATGCGCCGAGCGCCGAGAAAAGTGTGTTGGACCCAACTGGGAATGCGCCGAGCGCCGAGAAAAGTGTTTTGGACCCAACTGGGAATGCGCCGAGCGCCGAGAAAAGTGTTTTGGACCCAAATGTGAGTGCGCCGAGCGCCGAGAAGAGTGTGTTGGACCCAACTGGGAATGCGCCGAGCGTCGAGAAAAGTGTGTTGGACCCAACTGGGAATGCGCCGAGCGTCGAGAAAAGTGTGTTGGACCCAACTGGGAATGCGCCGAGCGCCGAGAAAAGTGTGTTGGACCCAACTGGGAATGCGCCGAGCGTCGAGAAAAGTGTGTTGGACCCAACTGTGAATGCGCCGAGCGCCGAGAAAAGTGTTTTGGACCCAACTGGGAATGCGCCGAGCGCCGAGAAAAGTGCGTGGGACCCAAATGTGAGTGCGCCGTGCGCCCGGAAAAGTGTGTTGGACCCAACTCGGAGTGCGCCGAGCGCCGAAAATAGTGTTTTGGACCCAACTGGGAATGCGCCGAGCGCCGAGAAAAGTGTGTTGGACCCAACTGGGAATGCGCCGAGCGCCGAGAAAAGTGTTTTGGACCCAACTGGGAATGCGCCGAGCGCCGAGAAAAGTGCGTGGGACCCAAATGTGAGTGCGCCGTGCGCCCGGAAAAGTGTGTTGGACCCAACTCGGAGTGCGCCGAGCGCCGAGAAGAGTGTGTTGGACCCAACTGGGAATGCGCCGAGCGTCGAGAAAAGTGTGTTGGACCCAACTGTGAATGCGCCGAGCGCCGAGAAAAGTGTTTTGGACCCAACTGGGAGTGCGCCGAGCGCCGAGAAAAGTGTGTTTGACCCAACTGGGAATGCGCCGAGCGTCGAGAAAAGTGTGTTGAACCCAACTGTGAATGCGCCGAGCGCCGAGAAAAGTGTGTTGGACCCAACTGGGAATGCGCCGAGCGTCGAGAATAGTGTGTTGGACATAACTGTGAATGCGCCGAGCACCGAGAAAATTGTGTTCGACCCACTGGGAGTGCGCCGAACGCCGAAAAAAGTGTGTTGGACCCAAATGTGAATGCGCCGAGCGCCGAGAAAAGTGTGTTCGACCCACTGGGAGTGCGCCGAACGCCGAAAAAAGTGTGTTCGACCCAACTGCGAGTGCTCCGAGCGCGGAGAAAAGTGTGTTGGACCCAACTGGGAATGCGCCGAGCGCCGGGACAAGTGTGTTGGACCCAACTGTGAATGCGCCGAGCGCCGAGAAAAGTGTTTTGGACCCAACTGGGAATGCGCCGAGCGCCGAGAAAAGTGTGTTGGACCCAACTGGGAGTGCGCCGAGCGCCGGGAAAAGTGTGTTGGACCCAACTGGGAGTGCGCCGAGAAACGTGTGTTGGACCCAGCTGGGAATGCGCCGAGCGCCGTGAAAAGTGTGGTGGACCCAACTGGGAGTGCGCCGAGCGCCGAGAAACGTGTGTTGGACCCAGCTGGGAATGCGCCGAGCGCCGAGAAAAGTGTGTTGGACCCAACTAGGAGTGCGCCGAGCGCCGAGAAAAGTGTGTTGGACCTAACTGGGAGTGCGCCAAGCGCCGAGAAAAGTGTGTTGGACCCAACTGGGAATGCGCCGAGCGCCGAGAAAAGTGTGTTGGACCCAACTGGGAGTGCGCCGAGCGCCGAGAAAAGTGTGTTGGACCCACCTGGGAATGCCCCGAGCGCCGTGAAAAGTGTGGTGGACCCAACTGGGAGTGCGCCGAGCGCCGAGAAAAGTGTGTTGGACCCAACAGGGAATGCGCCGAGCGCCGAGAAAAGTGTTTTGGACCCAACTGGGAGTGCGCCGAGCGCCGAGAAAAGTGTGTTTGACCCAACTGGGAATGCGCCGAGCGCCGAGAAAAGTGTTTTGGACCCAACTGTGAATGCGCCGAGCGCCGAGAAAAGTGTGTTGGACCCAACTGGGAATGCGCCGAGCGTCGAGAAAAGTGTTTTGGACCCAACTGTGAATGCGCCGAGCGCCGAGAAAAGTGTGTTGGACCCAACTGGGAATGCGCCGAGCGTCGAAAAAAGTGTGTTGGACCCAACTGGGAATGCGCCGAGCGTCGAGAAAAGTGTGTTGGACCCAACTGGGAATGCGCCGAGCGTCGAGAAAAGTGTGTTGGACCCAACTGGGAATGCGCCGAGCGCCGAGAAAAGTGTGTTGGACCCAACTCGGAGTGCGCCGAGCGCCGAGAAGAGTGTGTTGGACCCAACTGGGAATGCGCCGAGCGTCGAGAAAAGTGTGTTGGACCCAACTGGGAATGCGCCGAGCGTCGAGAAAAGTGTGTTGGACCCAACTGTGAATGCGCCGAGCGCCGAGAAAAGTGTTTTGGACCCAACTGGGAATGCGCCGAGCGCCGAGAAAAGTGCGTGGGACCCAAATGTGAGTGCGCCGTGCGCCCGGAAAAGTGTGTTGGACCCAACTCGGAGTGCGCCGAGCGCCGAGAAAAGTGTTTTGGACCCAACTGGGAATGCGCCGAGCGCCGAGAAAAGTGTGTTGGACCCAACTGGGAATGCGCCGAGCGCCGAGAAAAGTGTTTTGGACCCAACTGGGAATGCGCCGAGCGCCGAGAAAAGTGCGTGGGACCCAAATGTGAGTGCGCCGTGCGCCCCGAAAAGTGTGTTGGACCCAACTGGGAATGCGCCGAGCGTCGAAAAAAGTGTGTTGGACCCAACTGGGAATGCGCCGAGCGCCGAGAAAAGTGTTTTGGACCCAACTGGGAGTGCGCCGAGCGCCGAGAAAAGTGTGTTTGACCCAACTGGTGGGGGGGAGCGCTGGGACAAGTGTGTTGGACCCAACAGGGAATGCGCCGAGCGCCGAGAAAAGTGCGTGGGACCCAAATGTGAGTGCGCCGAGCGCCCGGAAAAGTGTGTTGTACCCTACTGGGAATGCGCCGAGCGCCGAGAAAAGTGTTTTGGACCCAACTCGGAGTGCGCCAAGCGCCGAGAAAAATGTGTTGGACCCAACTGTGAATGCGCCGAGCGCCGAGAAAAGTGTGTTGGACCCAACTGGGAATGCGCCGAGCGTCGAAAAAAGTGTGTTGGACCCAACTGGGAATGCGATAAAGCGTCGAGAAAAGTGTGTTGGACCCAACTGGGAATGGGCCGAGCGTCGAGAAAAGTGTGTTGGACCCAACTGTGAATGCGCCGAGCGCCGAGAAAAGTGTGTTCGACCCAACTGTGAATGCGCCGAGCGCCGAGAAAAGTGTGTTCGACCCACTGGGAGTGCGCCGAACGCCGAAAAAAGTGTGTTCGACCCAACTGCGAGTGCTCCGAGCGCGGAGAAAAGTGTGTTGGACCCAACTCGGAGTGCGCCGAGGGCCGAGAAGAGTGTGTTGGACCCAACTGGGAATGCGCCGAGCGTCGAGAAAAGTGTGTTGGACCCAACTGTGAATGCGCCGAGCGCCGAGAAAAGTGTGTTGGACATAACTGGGAATGCGCCGAGCGTCGAAAAAAGTGTGTTGGACCCAACTGGGAATGCGCCGAGCGCCGAGAAAAGTGTGTTGGACCCAACTGGGAATGCGCCGAGCGCCGAGAAAAGTGTGTTGGACCCAACTGGGGAGGGGAGCGCCGGGACAAGTGTGTTGGACCCAACTGGGAATGCGCCGAGCGCCGAGAAAAGTGTGTTGGACCCAACTGGGAATGCGCCGAGCGCCGAGAATAGTGTGTTGGACCCAACTGAGAGTGCACCGAGCGCCGAGAAAAGTGTGTTGGACCCAACTGGGAGTGCGCCGAGCGCCGAGAAAAGTGTGTTGGACCCAACTGGGAGTGCGCCGAGCGCCGAGAAAAGTGTGTTGGACCCAACTGGGAATGCTCCGAGCGCGGAGAAAAGTGTGTTGGACCCAACTGGGAATGCGCCGAGCGCCGGGACAAGTGTGTTGGACCGAACTGTGAGTGCGCCGAGCGCCGAGAAAAGTGTTTTGGACCCAACTGGGAATGCGCCGAGCGCCGAGAAAAGTGTGTTGGACCCAACTGTGAATGCGCCGAGCGCCGAGAAAAGTGTTTTGGACCCAACTGGGAATGCGCCGAGCGCCGAGAAAAGTGTGTTGGACCCAACTGTGAATGCGCCGAGCGCCGAGAAAAGTGTGTTCGACCCACTGGGAGTGCGCCGAACGCCGAAAAAAGTGTGTTCGACCCAACTGCGAGTGCTCCGAGCGCCGGGACAAGTGTGTTGGACCCAACTGGGAATGCGCCGAGCGCCGAGAAAAGTGTGTTGGACCCAACTGGGAATGCGCCGAGCGTCGAGAAAAGTGTGTTGGACCCAACTGTGAATGCGCCGAGCGCCGAGAAAAGTGTTTTGGACCCAACTGGGAATGCGCCGAGCGCCGAGAAAAGTGCGTGGGACCCAAATGTGAGTGCGCCGTGCGCCCGGAAAAGTGTGTTGGACCCAACTCGGAGTGCGCCAAGCGCCGAGAAAAATGTGTTGGACCCAACTGGGAATGCGCCGAGCGCCGAGAAAAGTGTGTTGGACCCAACTGGGAATGCGCCGAGCGCCGAGAAAAGTGTGTTGGACCCAACTGGGAATGCGCCGAGCGCCGAGAAAAGTGTGTTGGACCCAACTGTGAATGCGCCGAGCGCCGAGAAAAGTGTGTTGGACCCAACTGGGAATGCGCCGAGCGTCGAAAAAAGTGTGTTGGACCCAACTGGGAATGCGCCGAGCGTCGAGAAAAGTGTGTTGGACCCAACTGGGAATGCGCCGAGCGCCGAGAAAAGTGTGTTCGACCCACTGGGAGTGCGCCGAACGCCGAAAAAAGTGTGTTCGACCCAACTGCGAGTGCTCCGAGCGCCGGGACAAGTGTGTTGGACCCAACTGTGAATGCGCCGAGCGCCGAGAAAAGTGTTTTGAACCCAACTGGGAATGCGCCGAGCGCCGAGAAAAGTGTGTTGGACCCAACTGGGACTGCGCCGAGCTTCGAGAAAAGTGTGTTGAACCCAACTGGGAGTGCGCCGAGCGCCGAGACAAGTGTGTTGGACCTAATTGAGAGCTCGCCGAGCGCCGAAAAAAGTGTGTTCGACCCACTGGGAGTGCGCCAAACGCCGAGAATAGTGTTTTGGACCCAACTGGGAATGGGCCGAGCGTCGAGAAAAGTGTGTTGGACCCAACTGTGAATGCGCCGAGCGCCGAGAAAAGTGTGTTCGACCCACTGGGAGTGCGCCGAACGCCGAAAAAAGTGTGTTCGACCCAACTGCGAGTGCTCCGAGCGCGGAGAAAAGTGTGTTGGACCCAACTGGGAATGCGCCGAGCGCCGAGAAAAGTGTGTTGGACCCAACTGGGAATGCGCCGAGCGTCGAAAAAAGTGTGTTGGACCCAACTGGGAATGCGATAAAGCGTCGAGAAAAGTGTGTTGGACCCAACTGGGAATGCGCCGAGCGCCGAGAAAAGTGTGTTGGACCCAACTGGGAATGCGCCGAGCGTCGAGAAAAGTGTGTTGGACCCAACTGGGAATGCGCCGAGCGCCGAGAAAAGTGTTTTTGACCAAACTGGGAATGCGCCGAGCGCCGAGAAAAGTGTGTTGGACCCAACTGCGAATGCGCCGAGCGCCGAGAAAAGTGTGTGCGACCCAACTGGGAATGCGCCGAGCGCCGAGAAAAGTGTGTTGGACCCAACTGGGAATGCGCCGAGCGCCGAGAAAAGTGTGCTGGACCCACTGGGAATGCGCCGAGCGCCGAGAAAAGTGTGTTGGACCCAACTGGGAATGCGCCGAGCGTCGAGAATAGTGTGTTGGACCCAACTGTGAGTGCGCCGAGCGCCGACAAAAGTGTGTTGGACCCAACTGGGAGTGGGCCGAGCCCCGAGGAAAGTGTGTTGGACCCAACTGGGAGTGCGCCGAGCGCCGAGAAAGTGTGTTGGACCCAACTGGGAGTGCGCCGAGCGCCGAGAAAAGTGTGTTGGACCCAACTGGGAATGCGCCGAGCGCCGAGAAAAGTGTGTTGGACCCAACTGGGAGTGCGCCGAGCGCCGAGAAAAGTGTGTTGGACCCAACTGGGAGTGCGCCGAGCGCCGAGAAAAGTGTGTTGGACCCAACTGGGAGTGCGCCGAGCGCCGAGAAAAGTGTGTTGGACCCAACTGGGAGTGCGCCGAGCGCCGAGAAAAGTGTGTTGGACCCAACTGGGAGTGCGCCGAGCGCCGAGAAAAGTGTGTTGGACCCAACTGGGAGTGCGCCGAGCGCCGAGAAAAGTGTGTTGGACCCAACTGGGAATGCGCCGAGCGCCGAGAAAAGTGTGTTGGACCCAACTGGGAATGCGCCGAGCATCGAGAAAAGTGTGTTGGACACAACTGGGAATGCGCCGAGCGACGAGAAAAGTGCGTGGGTCCCAAATGGGAGTGCGCCAAACGCCGAGAATAGTGTTTTGGACCCAACTGGGAATGCGCCCAGCGCGGAGAAAAGTGTGTTGGACCCAACTGGGATGGCGCCGAGCGCCCAGAAAAGGGTTTTGGACCCAGCTGGGAGCGCCGCGAGCGCCGAGAAAAGTGTGTTGGACCCAACTGGGAGTGCGCCGAGCGCCGAGAAAAGTGTGTTGGACCCAACTGGGAATGCGCCGAGCGCCGAGAAAAGTGTGTTGGACCCAACTGGGAGTGCGCCGAGCGCCGAAAAGTGTGTTGGACCCAACTGGGAATGCGCCGAGCGCCGAGAAAAGTGTGTTGGACCCAACTGGGAGTGCGCCGAGCGCCGAGAAAAGTGTGTTCGACCCACCTGCGAGTGCTCCGAGCGCGGAGAAAAGTGTGTTGGACCCAAATGTGAGTGCGCCGTGCGCCCGGAAAAGTGTGTTGGACCCAACTCGGAGTGCGCCGAGCGCCGAGAAGAGTGTGTTGGACCCAACTGGGAATGCGCCGAGCGTCGAGAAAAGTGTGTTGGACCCAACTGGGAATGCGCCGAGCGTCGAGAAAAGTGTGTTGGACCCAACTGTGAATGCGCCGAGCGCCGAGAAAAGTGTGTTCGACCCACTGGGAGTGCGCCGAACGCCGAAAAAAGTGTGTTCGACCCAACTGCGAGTGCTCCGAGCGCGGAGAAAAGTGTGTTGGACCCAACTGGGAATGCGCCGAGCGCCGGGACAAGTGTGTTGGACCCAACTGTGAATGCGCCGAGCGCCGAGAAAAGTGTGTTGGAACCAACTGGGAATGCGCCGAGCGTCGAAAAAAGTGTGTTGGACCCAACTGGGAGTGCGCCGAGCGCCGAGAAAAGTGTGTTGGACCCAACTGGGAGTGCGCCGAGCGCCGAGAAAAGTGTGTTGGACCCAACTGGGAATGCGCCGAGCGCCGAGAAAAGTGTGTTGGACCCAACTGGGAGTGCGGCGAGCGCCGATAAAAGTGTGTTGGCCCCAAGTGGGAATGCGCCGGGCGTGGAGAAAAGTGTGTTGGACCCAACTGTGAATGCGCCGAGCGCCGAGAAAAGTGTTTTGGACCCAACTGGGAATGCGCCGAGCGCCGAGAAAAGTGTGTGGGACCCAACTGTGAGAGCGCCGAGCGCCCGGAAAAGTGTGTTGGACCCAACTCGGAGGGCGCCGAGCGCCGAAAATAGTGTTTTGGACCCAACTGGGAATGGGCCGAGCGCCGAGAAAAGTGTGGTGGACCCAACTGGGGACGCGCCGAGCGCCGAGAAAAGTGTGTTGGACCCATCTAGAAATGCGTCAAGCGCCGAAAAAAGTGTGTGGGACCCAAATGTGAGTGCGTCGAGCGCCGGGAAAAGTGTGTGGGACCCAAATATGAGCGCGCCGAGCGCCCGGAAAAGTGTGTTGGACCCAACTGGAAATGCGTCAAGCGCCCAAAAAAGTGTGTGGGACCCAAGAGGGAGTGCGCAGAGCGCCGAGAAATGTGTGTTGGACCCAACTATTAGTGCACCGAGCGCCGGTAAAAGTGTTTTGAACCCAACTGGGAGTGCACCGAGCGCCGAGAAAAGTGTGTTGGACTCAAGTGGGAGTGCGCCGAGCGCCGAGAAAAGTGTGTTGTACCCAACTGGGAATGCGTGAAGCGCCGAGAAATGTGCGTGGGACCCAATTGGGAGTGCGCCGAGCGCCGAGAAATGTGTGTTGGACCCAACCGGGAGTGCGCCGAGAAATGTGTGTTGGACCCAACTAGGAGTGCGCCGAGCACCGAAAAAAGTGTGTGGGATCCAAATGTGAGTGCGCCCAGCGCCGGGAAAAGTGTGTTGTACCCAACTAGGAGTGCGCCGAGCACCGAAAAAAGTGTGTGGGATCCAAATGTGAGTGCGCCCAGCGCCGGGAAAAGTGTGTTGTACCCAACTGGGAATGCGTGAAGCGCCGAGAAATGTGCGTGGGACCCAATTGGGAGTGCGCCGAGCACCGAAAAAAGTGTGTGGGATCCAAATGTGAGTGCGCCCAGCGCCGGGAAAAGTGTGTTGTACCCAACTGGGAATGCGCCGAGCGCCGAGAAAAGTGTGTTGGACCCAACTGGGAGTGCGCCGAGCGAAGAGAAAAGTGTGTTGGACCCAACTGGGAGGGCGCCGAGCGCCGAGAAAAGTGTGTTGGACCCAACTGGGAGTGCGCCGAGCGCCTAGAAAAGTGTGTGGACCCAACTAGGAGGGCGCCGAGAAAAGTGTGTTGGACCCAACTGGGAATGCGCCGAGCGTCGAAAAGAGTGTGTTGAACCCAACTGGGAGTGCGCCGAGCGCCGAGAAAAGTGTGTGGGACCCAACTGATAGTGCACCGAGCGCCGGGAAAAGTGTTTTGGACCCAACTGGGAGTGCGCCAAGCGCCGAGAAAAGTGTGTTGGACCCAACTGGGAATGCGCCGAGCGCAGGGAAAAGTGTGTTGGACCCAACTGAGAGTGCGATGAGCGCCGAGAAAAGTGTGTTGGACCCAACTGAGAGTGCGCCGAGCGCCGAGTCAAGTGTGTTGGACCCAACAGGGAATGCGCCGAGCGCCGAGAAAAGTGTGTTGGACCCAACTGTGAATGCGCCGAGCGCCGAGAAAAGTGTGTTGGACCCAACTGGGAGTGCGCCGAGCGCCGAGAAAAGTGTGTTGGACCCAACTGGGAATGCGCCGAGCGCAGGGAAAAGTGTGTTGGACCCAACTGGGAGTGCGCCGAGAAAAGTGTGTTGGACCCAACTGAGAGTGCGATGAGCGCCGAGAAAAGTGTGTTGGACCCAACTGGGAATGCGCCGAGCGCAGGGAAAAGTGTGTTGGACCCAACTGGGAGTGCGCCGAGAAAAGTGTGTTGGACCCAACTGAGAGTGCGCCGAGCGCCGAGAAAACTGTGTTGGACCCAACTGAGAGTGCGATGAGCGCCGAGAAATGTGTGTTGGACCCAACTGAGAGGGCGCCGAGCGCCGGGAAAAGTTGGCGTGACCCAACTGGGAGTGCGCCGAGCGCCGAAAAAAGTGTGTTGGACCCAACTGGGAGTGCGCCGAGCGCCGTGAAAAGTGTGTTGGACCCAACTGGGAGTGCGCCGAGCGCCGTGAAAAGTGTGTTGGACCCAACTGGGAGTGCGCCGAGCGCCGAGAAAAGTGTGTTGGACCCAACTGGAGTGCGCCGAGCGCCGAGAAAAGTGTGTTGGACCCAACTGGGAGTGCGCCGAGCGCCGAGAAAAGTGTTTTGGACCCAACTGGGAATGCGCCGAGCGCCGGGAAAAGTGCGCTGGACCCAACTTTGAGAGCGCCGAGCGCCGAGAAAAATGTGTGGGACCCAACTGTGAATGCGCCGAGCGCCGAGAAAAGTGCGTGGGACTCAAATGTGAGTGCGCCGTGCGCCCGTAAAAGTGTGTTGGACCCAACTCGGAGTGCGCCGTGCGCCCGGAAAAGTGTGTTGGACCCAACTCGGAGTGCGCCGAGCGCCGAGAAAAATGTGTTGGACCCAACTGGGAATGCGCCGAGCGCCGAGAAAAGTGCGTGGGACCCAAATGTGAGTGCGCCGTGCGCCCCGAAAAGTGTGTTGGACCCAACTGGGAATGCACCGAGCGCCGAGAAAAGTGTTTTAGACCCAACTGGGAATGCGCCGAGCGCCGAGAAAAGTGCGTGGGACCCAAATGTGAGTGCGCCGTGCGCCGAGAAAAGTGTGTTGGACCCAACTGGGAGTGCGCGAGCGCCGAGAAAAGTGTGTTGGACCCAACTGGGAGTGCCGAGCGCCGAGAAAAAGTGTGTTGGACCCAACTGGGATTGCGCCGAGCGCCGAGAAAAGTGTGTTGGACCCAACAGGGAATGCGCCGAGCGCCGAGAAAAGTGTGTTGGACCCAACTGGGAGTGCGCCGAGCGCCGGGAAAAGTGTGTTCGACCCAACTGCGAGTGCTCCAAGCGCGGAGAAAAGTGTGTTGGACCCAACTGGGGGGGGCGAGCGTCTAGACAAGTGTGTTGTACCCAACTGGGAATGCGCCGAGCGCCGAGAAAAGTGTGTTGGACCCAACAGGGAATGCGCCGAGCGCCGAGAAAAGTGCGTGGGACCCAAATGTGAGTGCGCCGAGCGCCCGGAAAAGTGTGTTGTACCCTACTGGGAATGCGTGAAGCACCTAGTAAAGTGTGTTGGACCCAACAGAGAATGCGCCTAGCGCCGAGAAAAGTGTGTTGGACCCAACTGGGAATGCGCCGAGCGTCGAGAAAAGCGTGTTGGACCCAACTGGGAATGCACCGAGCGTCGAGAAAAGTGTGTGGGACCCAAGTGGAAGTGCGCCGAGCGCCGAGAAAAGTGTGTGGGACCCAACTGAGAGTGCACCAAGCGCAGGGAAAAGTGCGTGGGACCCAAATGTGAATGCGCCGAGCGCCGAGAAAAGTGTGTTGGACCCAACTGGGAATGCGCCGAGCGCCGAGAAAAGTGTGTGGAACCCAAGTGGGAGTGCGCCGAGCGCCCGGAAAAGTGTGTTGGACCCAACTGGGAATGCGCCGAGCGCCGAGAAAAGTGTGTTGGACCCTACTGGGAGTGCGCCGAGCGCCAAAAAAAGTGTGTTGGACCCAACTGGGAGTGCGCCGAGCGCCGAGAAAAGTGTGTTGGACCCAACTGGGAGTGCGCCGAGCGCCGGGAAAAGTTTGTTGGACCCAACTGGGAGTGCGCCGAGCGCTAAGAAAAGTGCGCTGGACCCAACTAGGAGTGCGCCGAGCGCCGGGAAAAGTGTGTTGGACCCAACTGGGAGTGCGCCGAGCGCCGGGAAAAGTGTGTTGGACCCTACTGGGAGTGCGCCGAGCGCCAAAAAAAGTGTGTTGGACCCAACTGGGAGTGCGCCAAACGCCGAGAAAAGTGTGTTGGACCCAACTGGGAATGCGCCGAGCGCCGAGAAAAGTGTTTTGGACCCAACTGGGAATGCGCCGAGCGCCGAGAAAAGTGCGTGGGACCCAAATGTGAGTGCGCCGTGCGCCCGGAAAAGTGTGTTGGACCCAACTGGGAATGCGTGAAGCACCGGGTAAAGTGTGTTGGACCCAACTGGGAGTGCGCCAAACGCCGAAAAAAGTGTGTTCGACCCAACTGGGAATGCGCCGAGCGTCGAAAAAAGTGTGTTGGACCCAACTGGGAATGCGCCGAGCGTCAAGAAAAGTGTGTTGGACCCAACTGTGAATGCGCCGAGCGCCGAGAAAAGTGCGTGGGACCCAAATGTGAGTGCGCCGAGCGCCCGGAAAAGTGTGTTGTATCCTACTGGGAATGCGTGAAGCACCGGGTAAAGTGTGTTGGACCCAACTGGGAATGCGCCGAGCGTCGAAAAAAGTGTGTTGGACCCAACTGAGAGTTCGCCGAGCGCCGAAAAAAGTGTGTGGACCCAACTGGGAGTGCGCCGAGCGCCGAAGAAAGTGCGTGGGACCCAAATGTGAGTGCGCGAGCGCCCGGAAAAGTGTGTTGTACCCTACTGGGAATGCGTGAAGCACCGGGTAAAGTGTGTTGGACCCAACTGGGAGTGCGCCAAACGCCAAGAAAAGTGTGTTGGACCTAACTGAAAGTTGCCGAGCGCCGAAAAAAGTGTGTACGACCCAACTGGGAGTGCGCCAAACGCCGAAAAAAGTGTGTTCGACCCAACTGCGAGTGCTCCGAGCGCGGAGAAAAGTGTGTTGGACCCAACTGGGAATGCGCCCAGCGCCGGGACAAGTGTGTTGGACCCAACTGGGAATGCGCCGAGCGCCGAGAAAAGTGTGTTGGACCCAACTGGGAATGCACCGAGCGTCGAGAAAAGTGTGTTGGACCCAACAGGGAATGCGCCGAGCGCCGAGAAAAGTGCGTGGGACCCAAATGTGAGTGCGCCGAGCGCCCGGAAAAGTGTGTTGTACCCTACTGGGAATGCGTGAAGCACCTAGTAAAGTGTGTTGGACCCAACAGGGAATGCGCCTAGCGCCGAGAAAAGTGTGTTGGACCCAACTGGGAATGCACCGAGCGTCGAGAAAAGTGTGTTGGACCCAACAGGGAATGCGCCGAGCGCCGAGAAAAGTGTGTGGGACCCAAGTGGAAGTGCGCCGAGCGCCGAGAAAAGTGTGTTGGACCCAACTGGGAGTGCGCCGAGCGCCGAGAAAAGTGTGTTGGACCCAACTGGGAGTGCGCCGAGCGCCGAGAAAAGTGAATGGGACCCAACTGAGAGTGCACCGAGCGCCGGGAAAAGTGCGCTGAGCCCAACTGGAAGTGCGCCGAGCGCCGGGAAAAGTGCGCTGGACCCGACTGGGAGTGAGCTGAGCTCCGGGAAAAGTGCGCTGAACCCAACTGGGAGTGCGCCGAGCGCCTAGAAAAGTATGTGGACCCAACTGGGAGGGCGCCGAGAAAAGTGTGTGGGACCCAAGTGGAAGTGCGCCGAGCGCCGAGAAAAGGGATTTGGACCCAACTGGGAGTGCGCCGAGCGCCGAAAAAAGTGCGTGGGACCCAAATGTGAGTGCGCGAGCGCCCGGAAAAGTGTGTTGTACCCTACTGGGAATGCGTGAAGCACCGGGTAAAGTGTGTTGGACCCAACTAGGAGTGCGCAAAACGCCGAGAAAAGTGTGTTGGACCCAAATCGGAGCGCGCCGAGCGCCGAGAAAAGTGTGTTGGACCCAACTGGGAATGCGCCGAGCGCCGAGAAAAGTGTGTTGCACCCTACTGGGAATGCGTGAAGCACCGGGTAAAGTGTGTTGGACCCAACTAGGAGTGCGCCAAACGCCGAGAAAACTGTGTTGGACCCAACTCGGAGTGCGCCGAGCGCCGAGAAGAGTGTGTTGGACCCAACTGGGATTGCGCCGAGCGTCGAGAAAAGTGTGTTGGACCCAACAGGGAATGCGCCGAGCGCCGAGAAAAGTGCGTGGGACCCAAATGTGAGTGCGCCGAGCGCCCGGAAAAGTGTGTTGTACCCTACTGGGAATGCGTGAAGCACCGGGTAAAGTGTGTTGGACCCAACTAGGAGTGCGCCAAACGCCGAGAAAAGTGTGTTGGACCCAACTCGGAGTGCGCCGAGCGCCGAGAAAAGCGTGTTGGACCCAACTGGGAATGCACCGAGCGTCGAGAAAAGTGTGTTGGACCCAACAGGGAATGCGCCGAGCGCCGAGAAAAGTGCGTGGGACCCAAATGTGAGTGCGCCGAGCGCCCGGAAAAGTGTGTTGTACCCTACTGGGAATGCGTGAAGCACCGGGTAAAGTGTGTTGGACCCAACAGGGAATGCGCCTAGCGCCGAGAAAAGTGTGTTGGACCCAACTGAGAGTTGCCGAGCGCCGAAAAAAGTGTGTACGACCCAACTGGGAGTGCGCCGTGCGTCGAGAAAAGTGCGTGGGACCCAAATGTGAGTGCGCCGAGCGCCCGGAAAAGTGTGTTGTACCCTACTGGGAATGCGTGAAGCACCTAGTAAAGTGTGTTGGACCCAACAGGGAGGGGGGAGCGCTGGGACAAGTGTGTTGGACCCAACAGGGAATGCGCCGAGCGCCGAGAAAAGTGTGTTGGACCAAACTGGGAATGCGCCGAGCGTCGAGAAAAGTGTGTTGGACCCAACAGAGAATGCGCCGAGCGCCGAGAAAAGTGCGTGGGACCCAAATGTGAGTGCGCCGAGCGCCCGGAAAACTGTGTTGTACCCTACTGGGAATGCGTGAAGCACCGAGTAAAGTGTGTTGGACCCATCTGGGAGTACGCCAGACGCCGAGAACCGAGAAAAGTGTGTTGGACCCAATTGGGGGGGCGAGCGCCGAAAAAAGTGTGTTGGACCCAACTGGGAGTGCGCTGAGCGCCGAGAAAAGTGTGTGGGACCCAACTGAGAGTGCACCGAGCGCCGGGAAAAGTGCGCTGAGCCCATCTGGGAGTGCGCCGAGCGCCGGGAAAAGTGTGTTGGACCCAACTGGAAGTGCGCCGAGCGCCGAGAAAAGTGTGTGGGACCCAACTGAGAGTGCACCAAGCGCAGGGAAAAGTGCGCTGAGCCCAACTGGAAGTGCGCCGAGCGCCGGGAAAAGTGCGCTGGACCCGACTAGGAGTGCGCTGAGCTCCGGGAAAAGTGCGCTGAACCCAACTGGGAGTGCTCCGAACGCCGTGAAAAGTGCGCTGAACCCAAATGGGAGTGCGCCGAGCGCCTAGAAAAGTATGTGGACTCAACTGGGAGGGCGCCGAGAAAAGTGTGTGGGACCCAAGTGGAAGTGCGCCGAGCGCCGAGAAAAGTGTTTTGGACCCAACTGGGAGTGCGCCGAGTGCCGAGAAAAGCGTGTTGGACCCAACTGGGAATGCACCGAGCGTCGAGAAAAGTGTGTTGGACCCAACAGGGAATGCGCCGAGCGCCGAGAAAAGTGCGTGGGACCCAAATGTGAGTGCGCCGAGCGCCCGGAAAAGTGTGTTGTACCCTACTGGGAATGCGTGAAGCACCGGGTAAAGTGTGTTGGACCCAACTGGGAGTGCGCCAAACGCCGAAAAAAGTGTGTACGACCCAACTGGGAGTGCGCCGAGCGCAGATAAAAGTGTGTTGGACCCAACTGTGAATGCGCCGAGCGCCGAGAAAAGTGTGTTGGACCCAACTGGGAATGCGCCGAGCGTCGAAAAAAGTGTGTTGGACCCAACTGGGAGTGCGCCGAGCGCAGATAAAAGTGTGTTGGACCCAACTGGGAATGCGCCGAGCGTCGAGAAAAGTGTGTTGGACCCAACTGGGAATGCGCCGAGCGTCGAAAAAAGTTTGTTGGACCCAACTGGGAATGCGCCGAGCGTCGAGAAAAGTGCGTGGGACCCAAATGTGAGTGCGCCGTGTGCCCGGAAAAGTGTGTTGGACCCAACTGGGAATGCGTGAAGCACCGGGTAAAGTGTGTTGGACCCAACTGGGAGTGCGCCAAACGCCGAAAAAAGTGTGTACGACCCAACTGGGAGTGCGCCGAGCGCAGATAAAAGTGTGTTGGACCCAACTGGAAGTGCGCCGAGCGCCGAGAAAAGTGTTTTGGACCCAACTGGGAGTGCGCCGAGCGCCGAGAAAAGTGCGTGGGACCCAAATGTGAGTGCGCCGTGCGCCCGGAAAAGTGTGTTGGACCCAACTGGGAATGCGCCAAGCGTCGAGAAAAGTGTGTTGGACCCAACTGGGAGTGCGCCGAGCGCCGAGAAAAGTGTGTTGGACCTAACTGAGAGTTCGCCGAGCGCCGAGAAAAGTGTGTGGGACCCAAGTGGAAGTGCGCCGAGCGCCGAGAAAAGGGATTTGGACCCAACTAGGAGTGCGCCGAGCGCCGAAAAAAGTGCGTGGGACCCAAATGTGAGTGCGCCGTGCGCCCGGAAAAGTGTGTTAGACCCAACTGGGAATGCGTGAAGCACCGGGTAAAGTGTGTTGGACCCAACTGGGAGTGCGCCAAACGCCGAAAAAAGTGTGTTCGACCCAACTGGGAGTGCTCCGAACGCCGGGAAAAGTGCGCTGAACCCAACTGGGAGTGCGCCGAGCGCCGAGAAATGTGAGTTGGACCCAACTAGGAGTGCGCGAGCGCCCGGAAAAGTGTGTTGTACCCTACTGGGAATGCGTGAAGCACCGGGTAAAGTGTGTTGGACCCAACTGGGAGTGCGCCGAGCGCCGAGAAAAGTGTGTTGAACCCAACTGGGAGTGCGCCGAGCGCCGAGAAAAGTGTGTGGGACCCAACTGGGAATGCGCCGAGCGTCGAGAAAAGTGTGTTGGACCCAACAGAGAATGCGCCGAGCGCCGAGAAAAGTGCGTGGGACCCAAATGTGAGTGCGCCGAGCGCCCGGAAAACTGTGCTGTACCCTACTGGGAACGCGTGAAGCACCGGGTAAAGTGTGTTGGACCCAACTGGGAGTGCGCCGACGCCGAGAACCGAGAAAAGTGTGTTGGACCCAACTGGGAGTGCGCCGAGCGCCGAGAAAAGTGCGTGGGACCCAACTGGGAGTGCGCCGAGCGCCGAGAAAAGTGCGCTGGACCCAACTGGGAGTGCGCCGAGCGCCGGGAAAAGTGTGTTGGAGCAAACTGGGAGTGCGCCGAGCGCCCAGAAAAGTGTGTTGGACCCAAACGGGAGGGCGCCGAGCGCCGAGAAAAGTGTTTTGAACCCAACTGGGAGTGCGCCGAGCGCCGAGAAAAGTGCGTGGGACCCAAATGTGAGTGCGTCGAGCGCCGAGAAAAGTGTGTTGGACCCAACTGGGATTGCGCCGAGCGTCGAGAAAAGTGTGTTGCACCCTACTGGGAATGCGTGAAGCACCGGGTAAAGTGTGTTGGACCCAACAGGGAATGCGCCGAGCGCCGAGAAAAAGGCGTTGGATCCAAATGGGAGTGCGCCGAGCGCACAGAAAAGTGTGTTGGACCCAACCGGGAAAGCGCCGAGCGCCGAGAAAAGTGCGTGGGACCCAAATGTGAGTGCGCCGAGCGCCCGGAAAAGTGTGTTGTACCCTACTGGGAATGCGTGAAGCACCTAGTAAAGTGTGTTGGACCCAACAGGGAATGCGCCTAGCGCCGAGAAAAGTGTATTGGACCCAACTGGGAATGCGCCGAGCGTCGAGAAAAGTGTGTTGGACCCAACAGAGAATGCGCCGAGCGCCGAGAAAAGTGCGTGGGACCCAAATGTGAGTGCGCCGAGCGCCCGGAAAAGTGTGTTGTACCCTACTGGGAATGCGTGAAGCACCGGGTAAAGTGTGTTGGACCCAACTGGGAGTGCGCCAAACGCCGAAAAAAGTGTGTTCGACCCAACTGCGAGTGCTCCGAGCGCGGAGAAAAGTGTGTTGGACCCAACTGGGAATGCGCCGAGCGTCGAGAAAAGTGTGTTGGACCCAACAGAGAATGCGCCGAGCGCCGAGAAAAGTGCGTGGGACCCAAATGTGAGTGCGCCGAGCGCCCGGAAAACTGTGTTGTACCCTACTGGGAATGCGTGAAGCACCGGGTAAAGTGTGTTGGACCCAACTGGGAGTGCGCCAGACGCCGAGAACCGAGAAAAGTGTGTTGGACCCAACTGGGAGTGCGCCGAGCGTCGAAGAAAGTGTGTTGGAGCGAAGTGGGGAGCGCCGAGCGCCGAGAAAAGTGTGTGGGACCCAACTGATAGTGCACCGAGCGCCGAGAAAAGTGTGTGGGACCCCAATGTGAGTGCGCCGAGCGCCTGGAAAAGTGTGTGTGTGTGACTCAACTGGGAGTGCGCCGAGCGCCGAGAAAAGGGTGTTGGACCCAACTGGGAGTGCACCGAGCGTCGGGCAAAGTGCGCTGGGCTCAACTAAGAGTGCGCCGAGCGCAGAGAAAAGTGTGTTGGACCCAACTGGGGGGGGGAGCGCCGGGAAAAGTGCGCTGAACCCAACTGGGAGTGCGCCGAGCTCCGGGAAAAGTGCGTTGGACCCAACTGGGAGTGCGCCGAGCGCCTAGAAAAGTGTGTGGACCCAACTCGGAGTGCGCCGAGCGCCGAGAAGAGTGTGTTGGACCCAACTGGGAATGCGCCGAGCGTCGAGAAAAGTGTGTTGGACCCAACTGTGAATGCGCCGAGCGCCGAGAAAAGTGTTTTGGACCCAACTGGGAGTGCGCCGAGCGCCGAGAAAAGTGTGTTTGACCCAACTGGGAATGCGTGAAGCACCGGGAAAAGTGTGTTCGACCCAACTGCGAGTGCTCCGAGCGCGGAGAAAAGTGTGTTGGACCCAACTGGGGAGGGGGGGGGCGAGCGTCTAGACAAGTGTGTTGGACCCAACTGGGAATGCGCCGAGCGTCGAGAAAAGTGTGTTGGACCCAACTGGGAGTGCGCCGAGCGCCGAGAAAAGTGCGTGGGACCCAAATGTGAGTGCGCGAGCGCCCGGAAAAGTGTGTTGTACCCTACTGGGAATGCGTGAAGCACCGGGTAAAGTGTGTTGGACCCAACTGGGAGTGCGCCAAACGCCGAAAAAAGTGTGTTCGACCCAACTGCGAGTGCTCCGAGCGCCGACAAAAGGGTTTTGGACCCAACTGGGAGTGCGCCGAGCGCCGAGAAAAGTGCGTGGGACCCAAATGTGAGTGCGCGAGCGCCCGGAAAAGTGTGTTGTACCCTACTGGGAATGCGTGAAGCACCGGGTAAAGTGTGTTGGACCCAACTGGGAGTGCGCCAAACGCCAAGAAAAGTGTGTTGGACCTAACTGAAAGTTGCCGAGCGCGGAGAAAAGTGTGTTGGACCCAACTCGGAGTGCGCCGAGCGCCGAGAAAAGTGTGTTGGACCCAACTGGGATTGCGCCGAGCGCCCGAAAAAGTGTGTTGTACCCTACTGGGAATGCGTGAATCACCTAGTAAAGTGTGTTGGACCCAACTCGGAGTGCGCCGAGCGCCGAGAAAAGCGTGTTGGACCCAACTGGGAATGCACCGAGCGTCGAGAAAAGCGTGTTGGACCCAACAGGGAATGCGCCGAGCGCCGAGAAAAGTGCGTGGGACCCAAATGTGAGTGCGCTGAGCTCCGGGAAAAGTGCGCTGAACCCAACTGGGAATGCGTGAAGCACCGGGTAAAGTGTGTTGGACCCAACAGGGAGTGCGCCAAACGCCGAAAAAAGTGTGTTGGACCCAACTCGGAGTGCGCCGAGCGCCGAGAAAAGCGTGTTGGACCCAACTGGGAATGCGCCGAGCGTCGAGAAAAGTGTGTTGGACCCAACAGGGAATGCGCCGAGCGCCGAGAAAAGTGCGTGGGACCCAAATGTGAGTGCGCCGAGCGCCCGGAAAAGTGTGTTGTACCCTACTGGGAATGCGTGAAGCACCGGGTAAAGTGTGTTGGACCCAACAGGGAGTGCGCCAAACGCCGAGAAAAGTGTGTTGGACCTAACTGAGAGTTGCCGAGCGCCGAAAAAAGTGTGTACGACCCAACTGGGAGTGCGCCGTGCGTCGAGAAAAGTGCGTGGGACCCAAATGTGAGTGCGCCGAGCGCCCGGAAAAGTGTGTTGTACCCTACTGGGAATGCGTGAAGCACCTAGTAAAGTGTGTTGGACCCAACTGGGAGTGCGCCAAACGCCGAGAAAAGTGTGTTGGACCTAACTGAGAGTTGCCGAGCGCCGAAAAAAGTGTGTACGACCCAACTAGGAGTGCGCCGAGCGCAGATAAAAGTGTGTTGGACCCAACTCGGAGTGCGCCGAGCGCCGAGAAAAGTGTGTTGGACCCAACTGGGAGGGGGGAGCGCTGGGACAAGTGTGTTGGACCCAACAGGGAATGCGCCGAGCGCCGAGAAAAGTGTGTTGGACCCAACTGGGAATGCGCCGAGCGTCGAGAAAAGTGTGTTGGACCCAACAGAGAATGCGCCGAGCGCCGAGAAAAGTGCGTGGGACCCAAATGTGAGTGCGCCGAGCGCCCGGAAAACTGTGTTGTACCCTACTGGGAATGCGTGAAGCACCGGGTAAAGTGTGTTGGACCCAACTGGGAGTGCGCCAGACGCCGAGAACCGAGAAAAGTGTGTTGGACCCAATTGGGGGGAGGGGGCGAGCGTCTAGACAAGTGTGTTGGACCCAACTGGGAGTGCGCCGAGCGCCAAGAAAAATGCGTGGGACCCAACTGATAGTGCACCGAGCGCCGGGAAAAGTGCGCTGAGCCCATCTGGGAGTGCGCCGAGAAAAGTGTGTGGGACCCAAGTGGAAGTGCGCCGAGCGCCGAGAAAAGTGTGTGGGACCCAACTGAGAGTGCACCAAGCGCAGGGAAAAGTGCGCTGAGCCCAACTGGAAGTGCGCCGAGCGCCGGGAAAAGTGCGCTGGACCCGACTGGGAGTGCGCTGAGCTCCGGGAAAAGTGCGCTGAACCCAACTGGGAGTGCTCCGAACGCCGTGAAAAGTGCGCTGAACCCAAATGGGAGTGCGCCGAGCGCCTAGAAAAGTATGTGGACTCAACTGGGAGGGCGCCGAGAAAAGTGTGTGGGACCCAAGTGGAAGTGCGCCGAGCGCCGAGAAAAGTGTTTTGGACCCAACTGGGAGTGCGCCGAGCGCCGAGAAAAGTGCGTGGGACCCAAATGTGAGTGCGCCGAGCGCCCGGAAAAGTGTGTTGCACCCTACTGGGAATGCGTGAAGCACCGGGTAAAGTGTGTTGGACCCAACTAGGAGTGCGCCAAACGCCGAGAAAAGTGTGTTGGACCCAACTCGGAGTGCGCCGAGCGCCGAGAAAAGTGTGTTGGACCCAACTGGGATTGCGCCGAGCGTCGAGAAAAGTGTGTTGGACTCAACAGGGAATGCGCCGAGCGCCGAGAAAAGTGCGTGGGACCCAAATGTGAGTGCGCCGAGCGCCCGGAAAAGTGTGTTGTACCCTACTGGGAATGCGTGAAGCACCGGGTAAAGTGTGTTGGACCCAACAGGGAGTGCGCCAAACGCCGAGAAAAGTGTGTTGGACCTAACTGAGAGTTGCCGAGCGCCGAAAAAAGTGTGTACGACCCAACTGGGAGTGCGCCGTGCGTCGAGAAAAGTGTGTTGGAGCCAACAGGGAATGCGCCGAGCGCCGAGAAAAGTGTGTTGGAGCCAACAGGGAATGCGCCGAGTGCCGAGAAAAGTGTGTTGGACCCAACTGGGAATGCGCCGAGCGTCGAGAAAAGTGTGTTGGACCCAACTGGGGAGGGGAGCGCCGGGACAAGTGTGTTGGACCCAACTGGGAATGCGCCGAGCGCCGAGAAAAGTGTGTTGGACCCAACTGGGAATGCGCCGAGCGTCGAGAAAAGTGTGTTGGACCCAACTGTGAATGCGCCGAGCGCCGAGAAAAGTGTGTTGGACCCAACTGGGAATGCGCCGAGCGTCGAAAAAAGTGTGTTGGACCCAACTGGGAATGCGATAAAGCGTCGAGAAAAGTGTGTTGGACCCAACTGGGGAGGGGAGCGCCGGGACAAGTGTGTTGGACCCAACTGGGGGGGGGCGAGCTCCGAGACAAGTGTGTTGGACCTAATTGAGAGCTCGCCGAGCGCCGAAAAAAGTGTGTTCGACCCACTGGGAGTGCGCCAAACGCCGAAAAAAGTGTGTTCGACCCAACTGGGAATGCGCCGAGCGTCGAAAGAAGTGTGTTGGACCCAACTGGGAATGCGCCGAGCGCCGAGAAAAGTGTGTGGGACCCAAGTGGAAGTGCGCCGAGCGCCGAGAAAAGTGTGTTGGACCCAACTGGGAGTGCGCCAAACGCCGAGAAAAGTGTTTTGGACCTAACTAAGAGTTCGCCGAGCGCCGAAAAAAGTGTGTTCGACCCAACTGCGAGTTCGCCGAGCGCCGAAAAAAGTGTGTTCGACCCAACTGGGGCGCCGAGCGCCGAGAAAAGTAAGTTGGACCCAACTGGGAGGAGCGTCGAGACAAATGTGCCGGACCCAACTGGGAATGCGCCGAGCATCGAGAAAAGTGTGTTGGACCCAACTGGGGGTGCCGAGCTCCGAGACAAGTGTGTTGGACCCAACTGGGAGTGCGCCAAACGGCGAGATAAGTGTGTTGGACCTAACTGAAAGTTCGCCGAGCGCCGAAAAAGTGTGTTCGACCCAACTGGGAGTGTGCCAAACGCCGGGGAAAGTGTACGGGACCCAAGCGGAAGTGCGCTGAGCGCCGGAAAAAAATGTTTGGGACCAAACTGGGGGTGATTTGGCGTCGTGAAAATTGAGTGGGAGTCAACTGAGTGTGCGCCACGCGCCGGGGAAAGTGTGTGGGACCCAACCTGGGGGTGCGGAAAGCGCCGGGGAGAGTGTGTGGGACTCAAGTGGGGTGCGCCTGGGGAAGTGTAGGGGACCCAAGCGGGAGTGCGCTAAGCGCCGAGGGAAGTGTGTGGGAGTGTGGGACCCAAATGTGACAGCGCCGAGCCCCAGGAAAAGTGTGTTAGGCTCAAATGTAAGTGCACCGCCGCAGGGGAAAGTGTGTGGGACCGGATTGGGTTTCCAGGAACGATAATAACTAAGTTCTCATTTGGCAATGATTCGATTATTTTATGCGTAAAATACACGCCAACAAGTACGCCGCGAAGCGGCGTAGGTGTGCACCTTGTTTATACCTATACCGCTAGTGTTGATACGAGTTATAAAATCTCAATACATGCAGCCATAATCATATACAACTGGATGTACAAACCAAAAATTCGGGCTTTCACCCAACTAGGTCCGCTAGGACAGTAGAGGAGCCCATCGAAACGAGTATCTGGCTCTTTACGAGACCCATCTATTACTTTCAAACTTGAAAAGACGAGCCAACTTTTGACGCGGGAAACCGCGCAGCGTATACGCTGTGGGTCAACAAAGTCATTCAACATGGGCGATCAGCGGCCCTGTCCAACAGCAGTGCGCTATCAATGGGGCCGTTCCAGGAACTAGAGTGCAGGAGGACACCTTACAATAAGGAGTCCGGAGTCATTATCGTGTTATACCTTACCCTAGTTTATAATTACAAACTAGTTAGTGGTTTGAAGTAATTGTACCTGAACCTTCGTTCTGACTTCGTTTTTTTTTCTTGAAGATTCAACACGATTTTTTCTGATGTGGCAACGTCAGACCTACATACTTAAACAAAAATCTGGAAAATGTCACAAACCCAGTCTTAACTTAACTTCAACAGCAGCGCCCAGGTGAAGCTTCTCGAAAATGTATAACATGGGGCGGAGAACACTGGGATTCCCAGAATTTTTTTCCCAAAAATTTTTTTCCAAGATTTCCCGAATTTTCCAAGACTAAAAGAACAATAATCTTAAAGGCAGTGTTCATGATAAATTTCACTTCCGATATCTCCACGGTTTACGGAAGGTCTCGTGCCGTTCATAGCAGGGCATGCTCAAAAAGGACACGAAAGACGCGTTTTTGAGCAAAATCAGGCCCTCTCTTGTTTACGTTGATTTTTGAGCGTGGAGGAATTGACCGCTAGATGGATGATACCTAACAGTGCAATGAAGCGATCAGCTCACTTATCAGCTCTTCTTTCATTTGATCATTCCTATTATCCGAGTCTTCATTTGTTCCTTCCGAGGGGCTGATCTGGGGCACCAGGCGTGTCTGGGGTACCAAAACGCTTGTTCGCAGCCGTTGTTTTGCCGCTCCTGGCTCGTTTTCTACCGTTCTTCCAACACTGGGAGCCTAGGATCCTTCTCGCCTATCATTTCACTATAGAAAGTCAACGAGGATGATCATCGTGAACGCTGCCTTTAAAGCATGGTTATTACAATTCCAAACCCGTAGCAGTTATTCGCCATTTGAAGGTCTTTAGAATCGTTGTATAACCTTGTAAAAAATTAATCTTCATCGAAAGTTTTTTAAAATGAAAGAAAATCATGCGATATTGCACCTATTAAGTATCTCTCTTTGACGTTATGAAAAAGTCTTACACGATTTTTGGATGTTTTTTGCCGTAACTGCAGTTCAACGTCGCAGTGCACGTTATGGTATGTTTACACAAGGTGCTGAGTTGATCGCAAAACGCTTGGCTCCGGGCGAGATTGAACCAGCATATTCCCTTTCCGGGGGAGCGCCTTATCGCACTGCACCACTGAAGCCCCAGCGCCGCTCTCACTCAACTGCTCGGTAAATCTTCACCGAAGCAATCATCCTTTCAGTTATGAAAAAGAGCAAAAATTACATATGTTCCAGTTGTACTTTGTCAAAGCAAAACTAGCACATATTTTAGAATGGTTCCGGTGTGAATAATTTTATAGGGGTCAAGTTCCAAACATTAACTGCAACCTTTTCAAATTTCGGTCTTCAGAAAATTCTGATAGAGGCGATTTTCTCACAAAGATATACAACGATTCCGAAGACCTTGGAATGGCGAATAACTGCTATGGCTTTAAAATTATAATAGCCATGTTTTGAAGGACTGGTCCTAAGTTGAGATAGTAGCACAAAATGATAAATAAATTCCATATTTAAAAAAACTTCGCGCTCAAAAACCAGTTTTGTGTAAGTGTAAAGCAAGGGTTGTGATGACCCATAACATACTAAAGTTTTATCAAGTTTCGCTAAGGGCTAAAGGCAAAATAACGGCTGCAAACAAGCGTTTTGGTGCCCCAGACACGCCTGGTGCCCCAGATCCGCCCCTCAAAAAGAACAAATGAAGACTCAGATTATAGGAATGATCAAGTGAGGGAAGTGTCAATAAGCGAGCTGATCGCTTCATTGCACTGATAGGTATCATCCGTCTAGCGGTCAATTCCTCCACGCTCAAAAATCAACGTAAACAAGGGAGGGCCTATTTTGGCTCAGAAAAGCGTCTTTCGTGTCCTTTTCAAGCATGCCTTGCTATATAGGGCACCAGGCCTTCCGTATACCGTGGAGATATCGGACGTGAAATTTATCGTGAACACTGAGTTTAAAGGAATAGTCCTTATTCAAGATAATACCACAAAATAATGAACAAATTTCATATTTCAAAAACTGCACGCTCAAAAACCAGTTTTGTGTATGTGTGAAGCAAGTGTTGTGGTGCCCCATAACATACTAAAGTTTCAACAAGTTTCGCTAAGGGCAAGCCAAGATATGTATAAAACCATTATTCGTGGAAATGCCACGCGAATAAACTTCTGCACGGTACTGTATGTGAACGTAAGGCTCAAATCCGATGCGCGCTTGATTTAGCTTTGATAAAATTAACGTAAAAGCTTCCGAAATCCTATCCCTCGTCTCTCACTACTAATCAAAAGTTGGCCTATGATTGACCGCCAAATCCGATTTTGGTCATTTCACTATGTACACTTTCATTACTTTCCCAGTTTTTTCATTACTTCTGGTTATTTTGCGCCAGATCATTTTTTGATATATTTCAAGACGTTTTTTCTTTTTTCAACTTCTGCATTTCTTGTAATTATGACATTGCCAAATCATTACTTTTGCCAGGAAGCTGAACTTTTAGAATTTTACTTTGACATCCAATGACTTCGAACCATCCTGTAAATGACTTTTTTCTCTAATGTCAGAATAGTTCGGTCTGTCTTTGGTTTTCAGATAACAAGTTGGAGGTAAGCTTCTCATAAGTCAATTCAGGGTAGAATTCCTTACACTCACAAAATCACAATTATCAATTATTCGAAAAAATAATCTACTATTATTCGAATTCGACTATTTTCTCGAATAATTGACAATTATGTTTTCATAAGTGCAAAGAATTCTAGTCTGACTTGACTTAGAGGAAGCTTACGCCTCACTTGTTGTCCGAAAACCAAAGACAGGACAAACCATTCTGTCATTCGAAAGAAAAACTGCATTTACAGGATGATTTTAAATCATTTGATGTCAAAGTATAGTCGATATCCATCTCGCCATCTCGATATCGATCGACATCCACTCTGGAACTCGCTGGATACCACTCTCGTAGGTTCCGCCTCTTTTCCGATTTGCAGGGTCATGGCAGCATATACTGCGGGTACGCCCACTCTGTCATGATTGGTCGACGA
Source organism: Aplectana chamaeleonis (assembly GCA_029168955.1). Classification (NCBI taxonomy): domain Eukaryota; kingdom Metazoa; phylum Nematoda; class Chromadorea; order Rhabditida; family Cosmocercidae; genus Aplectana; species Aplectana chamaeleonis. The sequence continues at coordinate 203,470 of JAPDOI010000996.1, read as the reverse complement.
TATGTAGCGCATACAGAATACCAGGAAGTATATGCTGCGTAGGTGCTGTAGATGCCAGCATATCCCGCGCACGCAGCAGCATATTCTACGAAGTTCCTGAAGCGCGAACGCACGCAAGAACGCGGCGCCGAGGTTCAGAGAGCGTTTGAATTCAAATTAGGCGCGGAAATGCGACTTTTCGCGTCCCTACCATTACCGTCCATCCCGTCCTTCGTCTATTTGTGAAGGTCGGTTTTAGTCTGCTTATTCCTGGCTACTCCCTCATCAGATTTGTGGCAAGGAAAGAATACTAAAGTGGATTTAGTGGGTTAGCGAGCTCCATCGTTAACCGCGGCGCGTAGCTGGTTTGCGGCGGCTGCGGCATTCATTTTGAAATTTCATTCCGCTTCGAATATTTGCACCTGTTTCCACTGAACTCTCGCGTGGTTCACTATCTCTCTCAACTCCTGCTATGTTTCCGATGGTTGCTTTTGCTTTTTTCGGGTTCTTTGATTGATGTCCGTAGGGGCGCTATCTTACAAGGGAACTTCGTTTGGTCAAACTGGCCATTCCAAATGAAATGTTCTTTTCTAGTATCATTTTTGGACGTAAAGTCCGAATATGCTCATCGCAGCTGCCTAGACTCACTTTGAAAGCAGTCATGGTCCTTTTCAAGGTCTAGCGGCAAGGGAAGGGCCCTAATGGAACTGCGTTGCGCCAGGGGCCGGATGCGTCAACGCTTCGGGTTGGGGCAGAGGCTGGGCAGTCGGCGCCTCTGAAGATCTCCGTAGATCACAAAATCAGTCGCACCCCTGCAGTGTCTTTCGCTTCTTCAGCCACCCAACATCCTAACCCGGGTGGCTGGGGAAACGAAGGACACTGCAGGGGCACGATTGATTTCGCGATCTACAGAGATCTTCGAAGACGCCGACTGCCCTGCCTCTGTCCCGACCCGTAGCGTTGATGCATCCGGCCCCTGAATGCGAAGAGTTCATTAATCGTCGCAACAGCATATGCTGCGAGAGTCCGCAGCATATGCTGTCTTGCGCCTTACTGCGAGAACTCCGCCCCTTTTTTCAATACCACTCTCGTAGCCCGGCCGGTGATCCTGTCTTGATGCGAGAGCGGTACTCAGCGAATTGCAGAGCACGTCTTTGAAATCCCCGGCGGTCGACATCCACAGCAGATTTAGTTTGCGAAAAATTGTTGTGAGCAGTTCACAAAAAGCAGTGTTTTTGCACAGTGGTCGACGCCCACGAGTGCCTGAGATGGAATTTGCTGAGGATGTCGACCACCGAGGCTTTCGGAAATGTGGATGTCGACCGCCGAGGATCTCGAAGATGTGGATGTCAAACGCCGAAAATCTCGAAAACTCAAGCACTTCAGGATGTTGACCCCAGTGCAAAAGCACTGATTTTTGTAGAGCGCTGAGCAAAAATTTTGTTTTCTTCCTAAAGGACGTCCAACGAAATTATAAAAATGTTGTGGGTATAAAAGGCTTCTGATCTCACCGTGTGCCTCAGTCTTCGGAGCCGGACCTAGAAGAAGGCCTCGAGTCACTTCCCAGAAGATCCACCAGACGATGGAGGATAATTTTGTCGCCGAGGGGATCTCCCACTGCTTGGCGGGTTGGTTTTCAACTATGGGTTCATCTCCCACGGTCCACAATGTGGTGCACCCCAGCGTGGAAGGTGGTGGTGGGATCACCCTTTTTGTGGGAACCATTAATACGGGTCGACCGCGAGCCCCATGCCGGTCGACCGCAAGTGTCGTCGGGCGTCACAAACACAAAGCCCGCGGTCGACATCTGATCAGATCGACCGCCAGCGAATAGCGCGTCGAGAGCTGGTCGTGCGGTCGTGATGCCCGACGACACTTGCGGTCGACAACCACGAGTGGCTGAGTAGTGTTCGTTAGCTTACTATTTTCGCGATGAAAGAACTTTTCATTGAACAACAACTTCGAATAGGAGCTACAGCTTTGCCGTATAAAACGCAACATGAACTAAAACTGAAACAGATGAGACAGTGTCGTCAGGCTCATCAGGAAGATTCTAATCCCGCTTTCAACTCAATATTTGCGTTATGGTTGTCAAAAACATCGCCGGTCTCCCGTTTGCCACAAACTCCAGGAAGTCGACGCATCGCCTCTCGTGCCTAAAACGAATTTTGTTAAAAGTCTTAGGTGAGCCTCATAATTAAGTACAAAATGCCGCTTCTGCAACGAGAATAGCAGTCCTACGGGAAAGCGGGCCTACTAGATCCTTTCTCACGTGATTGTGGTATACTCCACGGCAACGGATGAAGGCGGTGGTGCGGTTGCGAACTTCTCCTAATATACTGTAGTAATGATTCTCACCAAACAGCTGTGAATGATCGGTGAGAATTGCGCCCATTGGTTGGGATGCAGCTGTGAGGCCCCGGTCAGAAATGGTGCTATTTGCATCTGTAACCCACCGACACCCTCCAACACCCCCCCCAACACCCACCTCGTCGATACGTACTCAAGAAAACTCACGGCCCGTCCGCGGCGCTTTTCCAGGATCGTCCGCGGCCGACGACCGGACGATCCTTCACCGAAGCCGGTAAAGCGCCGGCAAAGCGCCGCGGACCATCTTGCAGGCGCCGCGGATCGTCCTGCAGGCGCCGCGGATCGTCCTGCAGGCGCCGCGGATCGTCCTGCAGGCACCGCAGATCGTCCTGACAGCTGCCGCGGATCGTCCTGAGAGCCATCCTCCTCTCCGACCGTCCTCTCCGACACAATCATGACCGGTCCGCCTCTTCTCGAGAGATGCGTGAATGTCGCGGTCCGGGGCAGAGAAAGCCCCGCCTCGGTCCGGACAAGGGCGTAGCCTTTGCCGAGGTCTGCGGTGAGGAGCCACTCTCCCTGCGGACGGCGGCGAAAATCGCCCCCCCCCCCACTCTGATGTGCTGGGGGAATCGTCCCCAACCCGACAGCCGTGGCCACGTCACTAGGGACTAAACACAACCTTGGTTGGCCGCCGACATGCATCCTCTAGCCCCGCCCCTTTGGGAGGGACTTAGTATGGTGTCCGTCCCTCCTTCGCTGGATGTGTCCAATCGATTGCAGGGGAGCGTCCCCAAACCTACGGGCTCACTCAAATGCCCAGTGAACACAGGGGAGCATCCCCAAACCTTGGTTGCTAAGAAATCGCGCTCCAAAACAACCACGAGCTGTAGATACGGTATGTTTGGTGCAATTGCGACCTCAAACACTCCACGGCCGCATTTTTTTCGAAAAAATTGGTTTTTGCTTTATTTTTTTTTTTGCACGCGCAACGTACGAGTGTTTTCTTTGCTCATTCGTACGATTGTTTCATTTGCTTATTGTTCTGCTTACGCACGCACAGACTTTAGTGTTCTAGCCTTCCTCACATGCAATCCGTCTCTGTTTTCTTGTGCAAGGTAAAGGAATGGAATTGAAATCTAGTTGAATGTTTTTACCCTGAGTTATTTTTGCCGCTTTGTCTGCTTTTTTTCCGCTTCTTGCTGGTTTGAAAGGGTGAAGAACGTTGCGGCTGAAATCAGAGTAGAAACGCAGAAGAAGCTTATTCTATTATTTGTTTTTTGCTGTATATGGTGCAGATGACTCTCCCACACGATGGCAACTTTTACGCGTTCGCCGCGCGCGCGACATCTACCGAACAAGCAGGGCTGAGCAGGCCGTTGTGCCGATTTTCGGCGAAGCTGCGACCCCCCGTTGACCGGAATTTTTAGAAAATCCAGAATTCAACGACCCCCAAGGACGGAAAAACGATCTAGATTTTTTTGAGTGGCAAATCTGAAAAAGAAGTCAATTTCGTGATATTTTTTTAGAATCAAGCTCGGTCGCGGCTTACGTGTGGATGCGAAAGGACCGTGTATTTCCGAAAATTTTTACGAACCCCCTAATTTTTAATATTTTTTTTCTAAAATTTCCGAAATTTTAACGACCGCCCCCCCGTTGTGCCGAGTCACAGGTCTGCTTAATCCTGGCGACAAGTCGTGGGCCACGCCCTTTATCACTCGCTCTGACGAGCGACGACGCAACTCTCGGTGTTATCTTTTCGGGGGGGGGGGGGCACTATGACGCGATGCACATGGCCATGCCCATTTTCGTGTGCCGCACTAATTTTCAGCATCTACCCAATCGTTTCCGAACAGTGCCGATCATCACTGTATGTGAAGTGATGCGTCTTTTATTCATTCAGTAACGCGAATATTGGCAGCAAATATTGCGACTTGTGAAAAGATTCAAAAGTGTTGAGGTATCAATTCCATGAGATTTTCATGCCCCGGACGCCGGAGAAAGTGTACGGGACCCATGTAAGAGTGCGCCGGACGCCATATGAAGTGTGCGGGACCCATGTAAGAGTGCGCCGAACGCCGTAGAAAGTGTACGGGACCTCCGGGGGAGTGCTCCGGACGCTATAGAAAGTGTACGGTACAACGTAGCAAAGCGCAGGACGCCGCAGAAATAAGAATGTCTTTGAAACGGACTCGAGAACGCTATTCTATAGGATTTGCCGCACTTTGAATTGATTTTTTGCGCGTGCACAACTGAAGCAGATTTATTGTTTTTTTTTCGGTATAATTTTCCGCTGTCTGCCTTCCCATGTGTCCACATGTGCGGCAGGCCATCTTTAAGTCTACAACAGAATAAATTGGGGCAAAATAATTTCTGAAAAAAATATATTGAGGCAAAATAATTTCTGAGCCGATTCTATATATGCAAAGACAACTTGATGATTTCCGCCGGAGGAGGAAATTCGGGAGTCTGGGGGCGAAGCCCCCATCCAGCCGTCAGGCGGGCGGAGCCCGCTGGACGGCTGGTTCAAATATAAAAGGCGCGCTGCGGCGCTAACCGTTGCGGCTATATAAGGTGCCCTACCCGCATGTGTTCCTAGGAGATAGCTCGATCATTGCACCAATGACAGGTATCTGGGCTGAGTTCTTGTGTTTTTTGTTGTAATATTTTAAGGGCTCTAGAAAGAAGTTAAAAATGTTAGAGATGACGGTAGTATTCCCTAAGGGAGCGCGCGATATGCTCCAGAGATTTGAAAGGTGTTGGCAGGACGTCGTGAGAGCTGACAGGCAGCGTGGGGTGTCGAAATAGTGGGGTAGATGTCTCAGTGAGTAAAGAAACTTAAATGTGCCGTAGAAAACTGTTAGATCTTAAAAGAAACTGCGTAGCAAACTGATAGATTGAATCCCTGGAGATAGAATTGGTGTAAAGGAAGGGGGGGGGGGGCTAGCGGCAATGACAATTTGTAGCTGGTTCCATAATTTTGCGTTGTGATCTAGTAGGTGGAAACTTCAGCGACCAGAAGTACATCGAAAGGCACATATATATAAAGATTTCTGAAAGGAAAAAATCACAGTCATTTCATCGAGTATGGCCCAAACATTGAGAGTACATGATTTTTTTAGAACGGAGGTGCGCCAATTCACACTTCGCAACAATCATCTCATTGCTTAGCCGGTAAGCTAATTTGCTTTTGTTTCCTTCTTTCTCTAAAAGTTTTGAACGAAATATATCCGAAAAATAGCCCAGCAGGCCCCCCAACGGCTCACAGTTGGCTATTTCTAGGCTATTTCGCGGCTAATTTTTGATTATTTATCGTTTATTACGCGGCTAGTGCCCGGCGGGGACCAGGTTATCCGCCAAATAGCCCGACATGCTCCGCAGCGGCTCCTGGTGGGCTATATCTAGGCTCATTCGGGGCCTATGCTAGGCCGAGACCACATTTTCCGCGCAATAGCCGAGAAAAAGCCCACCAGGAGCCGCTGCCAGGTGGCTATTTGTCCGCTATATCCTGGAAACTCTTCACACAGCTATTAATCTGAAAATAATGCTGCGATCTTTTATTGCCGGTCTTACCTTCATTCACAATTACCGACAACGATACCTTCAATCATTACTACAATTCGCTCATCTAAGGGAAAGCAGTAACAATGGGTGACCAGAAAAACCGGTTTTACTCTTAGCTTTCCGGAGTAGGGCACGGTTCAGCAGACCCAAGGAGACCACACATTTGGCGGCTATTTCGGGGCTATTTCGCAGCCAGCATTATTTAGCGCTTATCTGGCTGCTATTTCGCGGCGGGCATTATATGGCGGCTATTACGCGGCTATTATGCGACATGCAGGCTATTTCTCGGTCAAAACTCAGAGTTGTTTCTCGTGTAACAGTAGGCATTTCAGAAGAGGAGAGCGGTCGAGACTAAGCCGTCTTCAATTGCGCAGTGATGATAGGTGTACGAACACTTATCTAAACCGAAATCGTTAAAATTTGGTTTACATTTTTGTTGATGCATCAAATGCAGCCCTCGGTCCAGGATCGTTCGCCTTTCAGTGGTTTTCGGAGTGAAATCATAAACTATGATTTCTGTATGATGACATTCCTGTATATGTTAATCTTGTATCATTGTTGCTTGCAGTTTGTGAGAACACCTCATTTCCTTCATGTATTTTATTTACACTGAGTTGTGAACATTTTAACTGCCTTTGGATTTTGAATTTAGCGTCCATTTTGAAACGAATTGAATTGATTGGAAGTAAGTTTTGGTTGGATTTTGTGTTGAATAGCGTTCTGATACTGTATGTATGAGAATCATACTGTGTTGTGAACATTTTACTGTTTTTTTTATTTTGGATTTTACGTTGATTTTGAAGGAAATCGCTTTGGAAGTGAATTTTTGTTGGATTTTGTGTTGTATAAAGCTTTAATACTGTTGCGATTCGTTGCAAAAAGGTGAGAAAATGCTTGCTAAGTCTACTGAGCAGTTTTAGCACTGTACACACGTAGCGGTCGAGGAAGCTAGCGGAAAGGAGAGCGGAGAGGTAAGCATTTTGAGACCCGGCCCCCTAAGATTGGCTTCACAGAGCCAACTAGGTCCCTGCAAAGCTCAGCTTCGGTCCCTCCCAATAACAAACTTAGGAGGGACCAACAACGGCCAACCAAGTCCCTGCAAAACTCAACTTTGATCCAACCCAATAGGGAACGTAGAAGGGACCAACCACGGCCAACCATGTCCCTGCAAAACTCAACCCTGTCCCTCCCAATAGCAAACTTAGGAGGGACCGACTCCGCCCACTTTAGGGTATCGTCCCCAGCTGTCGGTGGGGATGGAATGAGTTTGGGGGGGGTTGGGGATCGTCCCAAGAGTTCATCAGAGCAGCTGTGGGGATACCCCTATCCCCCCAGCGACCAAAAATATGCTGGCCTCCGGAGAGTGACTCGAAGTCACCTACCAGGCCCGGCGTCAGAACGCCGAATGAGGACTAGAGTGAGATGAGGCACCTTTTATACCGGCTGTGCATAAGATAAACACATTAGGACATGATCATTCGCTTTACCATGTTTTTTCATGGTTGCCACTGCAGCCGTGCCTGCGGTCAAGTGAGATGTGAGTGAGTGAGATGAGGAGGTGGAAGTCGTTCAACTGCCGGTGCGCCCCGGAACCACCCCATCAAGAACAATCAGCGCCGCGGATGGGCCGTTTGACCAGCCCGCTATCAATTGTGCCGCGGATCAGCCGTCAAGCGCCGCGGACCGTCCGGAGAGCTCATCTGTCGCCGCGGACGGGCCGTGAGTTTCTCTGAGTATGATTAAAATGATGGAGTGAGGTTGAGAAAATCAGCCGGAGTATATGACTAGAACCCACCGGAAGTGATGACGATGATTACGTGGCCAACCGGATTGCACCTGTTGAGAGAAATAGGGAGGGAGAGCATAGCGAAGAAACGGAGGTAGCAGTGTCGATAGCTTTCCAGTGATACGCAATGTTTTATCATCGGCTCGCCCTCCCGGCGTTTTTCTCATCCCCCGTCATCGACCGCGTTGGATACACCGGGTGATTTTCTCGAAATCACCCTCTCATTTTAATCATACGTATCGACCGGGTGGGTGTTGGTGGGTGTCGGTGGGATACACCGGGTGATTTTTGCATCCCATTTCCAATGCTTTCTGTGTGTATCGACCGGGCTGGATACGTCGGCTCATCCAACTATGACCGGGGCCTGAAAGCAATTAAAACAAGCGAAAATGTGAGAAAGAAAGCAACAGCTCACCGAACAATCCCAGCTGGTTCAAAAAGATGATTGATAGTACAGTATACTGATAGATGGAGGTAATTATAGTCCTGAACATCGATCAAACTACACCCACCCCCATCCAGTGATCGACGATATATGTAACTAAAGCCAACGGCAACTTTCCGGCTACCGCCGGCCTATGGAGTCCGACTGTGCCGACCCATAAGTGAGTGAGCTACGCTCCAACTCTACTGATGTATGTAGACTCTGTTTCATTCCAAGTGAACTCATGTTTTCGGTTATCACAGCGCGGAGCGGTGGCTTTTTTGCCGAAACCTCCCTATCACTAGTTATATTTCACCGAGGCCCACCGCTCCGCTGTTGGTTATATTCGAAATGATCAGGTCACTACGGCTGCACCAGAGCTTATCTGGCATTGATTCCGTATCGGATAATCGCTAGGACAGATCATCACACGTTGACAGACAATTAGATATAATAGCAAATAGTCTTCTGTAGCTTGCCAACCGAGATAGTACAGATTTATTCGGCTGACGTTTCGGCGTTATCGCCTTCTTCGGAGCCTGGAAATCGAAAAAACATTAAGGAAACTACCCGATCAAGCGCTATTTCATTCTACAGGGTTTCATTCAGTATGTAACCAGCTCACTCACGAAGCAATCATATGCAAGGGAAAAAGAGACCAACCTTAGACTGTGAGCCGAGACGCTCAACTAGTCACCCTAAGATCGACACAGACGGAGAGGAATGAGCCAATGCTAGGGCCTAAGACAGACAGCCTTATATACAACACTAATTACCTCGAGATACTGCACGCGGCGGCCTAATTACCTCTAGGTACTGCCTGTGGCGGACTAATTACCTCAAGGCAGTGCTTGTGACTTGCCCTATCCCTGCGACAGAAGATCGCTGCAGCTAAACAGGGTATACGCTTTCTCCGCCGCTGCCGTGATCATGGAGTAATTCCAAACTTCATCTCGTCAAAACATCTGTATCGAGTTTGCGGTCAGCCAAAGGACGGAAAACAGCTACACGCTATCGAAATGCGCATTCTGAAGATGGCTCTCCAAAGCAAGCAAGATATCATGTATTCTTTTCTCAGGAGATGTATTTCCAAGAAATTGTGTTGTGAACGATACGTGCCGAATCATCTTTGGAGGAGAATTGTGCGTGAGTCGAGAAATATTTGTGATTCTATTCGTTCTAGCGTTAAAGTAAAACTGCAGAGAAAGTTCAGTGTGTTGCATGATCGCAAGCGGGGCAGTAGTGTTAATTGTGATTTAGGCACAACCTTAATATCAAACCTCGGAGAGGGACGGATAGAGGAGGAAGAGATAAGGCCACGGGCTACAGTCATCGATGACACAATTTTGTCTAGCGACGCGCTTTCCGTATTGGATTTGGGTCCAAGTTTGCCTCCTAATTAATGCCTCTGTCACAGCGTCTCACGGAAAATCGTTGGCAGCCTCCAGGCATTGCAAGATCGCCTTCGAAGACAGGCAAAAATCGACGCGCGGGTTAATGGTCAGGGTTTTGTTAGAACCTACCTTAGCGGTTCCGCCCCCTCCTTTCCCCAGCAGTTTCCTCAAGACGCAAGATCCTGATAGTACAGTGGATGCGAAATTTCGCATATTTTCCACTTCTCTGCTGATGGCACTGCAGCGTTTTACCAGTAAACGCAGGGTCTGTAACCTTAGCGCTCAACAAAAACGGGGTTTACGAGAATTAAGGGATCTGTCAGCGTCCGGCGCCCTGAAAATCAGCGTCAGTGACAAGGGAGGAGAGTTTGTGGTACTACTCTGCCAATTCGCTACTTGATGCTTCGGGGAAAGCGGCCTTTATCACGCTCTGTTATCATTAGGCATCAAATTCACGTTTAGCGCCGTCATCAAAGCTTATACGCGCAAAGGGTGAATTTGCTGAGCGGTCGGATATCAGTCAGCGCAAAGAGTGAAAATACCGTCAGCGCTAACATGTTAATGCATATCAGTTGTTGAGCGGCTGGATATCACTCAGGGCAAAGGGTGAAATTACCGCCGTTGCTGGCATGTCAGAAATTTCTAAACAAGTGAAAACATCTTAGCGAAAACATGATAAAACGAGTGATCTCGTCTCGATGTGCTTACTATGAGCACAGCCGGTATAAAAGCCGCCTCATCTCACTAGATCCCTCATTCGGCATTCTGATGCCGGCCCTGAGAGGTGACTTCGAGTCACTCTCCGGAGGCCAGCATAATTTTGGCTGCTGGGAGGATACAGTGGGTATCCTCACGGCGGGGGGGGAAGCGAGTTACGCCGCGCTCCGCAGAGGGTGGTTCCTCACCGCAGACCTCGGCGGAGATTACGCCCATGTTGCGGGCAAGGCGGGGCTTCTTGTGCTGTGGACCATCAAACTCGTGAAATTTTCGAGGTAAACTCACCCATTTTTCGAGGTAATTTCACCTCATTTTCGGGGTAAATTGGAACCTCTCTCGCTGCCAGTTCGCACCATTTTCACGGGATATTCACCTCATTCTCACCTATCCTAGCGGCGAATTCACCCATAAGTGAATTTAACGCGGCGAATTAAGACTTCATGCCGAATTGTACATGAGCATCAAGTCTCTTTTGCTGAGGCATCAAGTCTCGAATCGGCAGAGTATCCCAGGAGCTGGATGAGGCTATCACACGTCATCACCTTCAAGATCGAACGACGTATAGCCACTCTTCGCTGGAAGAGTATGCAAAACAGTATCGCCGGCTTAATCGGACTTGGAGCGAAGTAGCCAAAGTGGCAAACCTGCCTAGTAGCCTAGTCTCTAGACTGAAGAGTAAGCTACCGTTGTGTCCGGTTTTGTACGTGCTCGTGAAGACTCACGAGCTCAATCTGGAAGTCACCACAGCTCTGGATCCTTCTTGTTTCGAAGTGAGACCAATAATTAGCGGCGTGGGAGGTCCTACGGACAGAATTTTCTGGTTGCTAAACCTTGTTCTTGTACAGCTGCTGAGTTTCGTGCCTGCCCATCTGCCAAACACTAACAGTTTTCTCCGAAAACTGCGTGAAGTGAGGATGGAAAATAGTTACGTCATGGAATCCTTTGACGTCTCCTCATTATACACTAATGTTCCAAGACACAGCGCTCTCCAAGCCGTATTTGAGATCTTAAATGAACACCAATCCGAGGTGAATTTATATGGTCTCAATATTCACCAAATCCTGACGCTGGTCGATGAATGTCTCAAATGCAACGTGTTCAGATGGGCTGGAAATTACTATAAGCATGTGAGAGGCCTTGCGATGGGACAGAGATTAGCTCCTGTCTTAGCGGTCACTTTTATGTCGAAGGTGGAAAACCTTGTTCTGAATCAAATGCCTATAATGTACTGCCGCTACATAGACGACTGTTTTGTGGTGTGCTCGACTCAAGACGAGATGAACGTTTGCTTCGAACTTCTGAATCAGCAGTCAGAGTACACAAAATTTACCCGCGAACCACCTGCGGGAAATTGGTTGGCTTTCCTGAATGTGCAGATTCGAAACGACAACGGAGTGCTTCAAACTAGGTGGTATCGTAATGATGACGTCATCAGGACGTCGTAAAGTGAGTCGCGCGTCACTTGTAGCGTGCGCAACAAGTTTTTACTTGCTGATTATCATAGCAATCCATGCTATTTGAAAAGTATCGAAGATTTTTCAGAGATATTACTTCGTAATATCAATAAAAAGTGAACAATTCTATCAAAAAGAGGTCTTCCAAGCAAAAGAGGTTTGGTTGGCGTCAGAAACGTTCCAACAAAAAGGGAACAATAGGCAAGTAGGATGAGGAGAGTCTACAAAAATTGAACAATATTTTCTGAGACTGATTTTTTTGGCCGATACTTCTTAACAGCGGAAACAAACCGTTGTGGCGTTCCACGAGGAAGAGTTCAATGGTTTCCAAAAATGGACTTCTATTCGTTGACGAGATTATAAGAAAATACTCTTATCTGATGCTGCACATTGGGTTCGCTTCTCTTCGCAGCTGGAGCTAGCCGTCTGTGTAGGTAAAGTTGACATCATTTTCTATTCTGATGATAATTAATAGGTTCACATAAGTATGCGTTTTTATCGTTACTCGCATAATCGGAGTCTATTTGGAACCACAAAGTGCTTCCGTGTGGAACACCGCAACGGTTTGTTTCCGCTGTTAAGAAGTATCGGCCAAAAAAATCAGTCTCAGAAAATATTGTTCAATTTTTGTAGACTCTCATCATCCTACTTGCCTATTGTTCCCTTTTTGTTGGAACGTTTCTGACGCCAACCAAACCTCTTTTGCTTGGAAGACCCCTTTTTGATAGAATTTAGTCTAGTGATAGGACGGAGCTGTGACAGTGGATCACCGCACGAGATCGAAACCCCGTTGCCCTGTGATGCCGCCAACGCCGCACGGCCAGCTGCAATAAGCGCGCCGGGTCTATCCACCAGACTAAAATTGATACGCATACCATACGACGTGTTCTGTTCGTCAATGGATTGTGGGGACTCGTTCCGATTTGTAAGGAAGACCAAAGGTCAAGTGATGGCGATTTGTACTCAACCAAATGACGTCGATCCTTTGTTGAGTGACCTTCCTAGACAGCACTCCGGTGGCAATCGAAACAGGGGATACTCCTGTGAGCCGACATTTCTGCCGACGGAACTTCACACAGAGTCGTTTATAGCATTTCTAGGTGGTCAGAAGTAGGGGCGAAGTTCATCAACACGTGTCGTTGGGTAGGGGCAAAGGCATCGACGCACTCCCTGTGAGAGCAAAAAGACTCTATTCCGAGCAGTGTCTCAGCTGCCCGGGCCTATTAGCTTGGCTGGCCAAAATAGCAGTCTGGAAGCAATCGTCAGCTTTTGCAGGTTATTTATCAAATAAGCCGACGCCTTTACCCCTGCCCAAGGAAACGCGCTGATGAATTCCGCCCCCGTTTTCCTTCGTCAGCTTTCCATGAGCCTTGCCTCTAATGTGGAGCAAAAGTTACTTTGTTCCTTCGGGTGCCTTGTACGGAGAGAGGGTAGAAACAGGGAGAGCTTAGCCCTTTGTAGATTAGTCATTGAAAGGACCTCGACAGGAGAAAATTAAACACAGGTGGAAATAATTTGTCAATGAGTCATATTGAGGTCGGATTCAGGAAGCCTGGATAGTATGTTCGCTTGAACCACCCGTAATCGACGCCGCACCATTTATGGCAACAAACAGGTATCTAAGATGATGAAAGCTATGTTTACTACTTGGAAATAACCCTCAAAATCCAACAGTTCACGCACACCAACCTAAAATGTTTGACCAACTGCCTCACTTATTGGTCACCACGACACCATCTGATTGATGAATTAGATGAAAAAATCTAAAAAAGGATAATCTTTTCCAGTAGTGAAACAAACATTAGATCCTTCCAGTTTTGCCGTAGTAAAGGAGACTTTGTCGATTGTTCATGTATAAAACTACGAAGAATGAGCTTGACATCAGCCTTAATTCGTTATTAGCTTTGCAAATGAAATGTGAAAACTTGTAGACGTGAATAAATGATTTTCCTCAGTTAAAGGCCTCGTTCGCGCTAGAAATCAATTTTCATTTTTCAGGCTCAATTTCATGACTGAGCCCGGTAGACCATACTGGTAAACTTTGGCGCGTCAAAAACGTTAGGCAATGAGGTTGGAAGGCTTCAAAGATGAAGATCCGCCACCAAATCCCACCAGTCATCAAGCACTTTTTCCTAGAATGCTGGTGCGACCGTAAGACAACATGAAAAATAGTTACGGCACGAACTCACCATGCAGAAAAACTCCGAAAATGACAGTGACGAGCCCTCCAAAAGCAGAAAACCTTCAAAAAGGATTTTGGCGCGAAATTCAAATTCGTATTTACAATGTGTTCCTATTGACTTTTCTTTACAAATGAAGGTTTTTCATGGGCACCTTCGACATTTTCGTTCACTAGAGAGACCAAGCTACACAAAAACATGAAAAACTAATACACGGTTTTCTGCGCGTACGATGCCTTTAATGTTCCTCCTTCATTATTTGTCATTTCTATCGAACAATAGCAGAAACGGCTGATAAACGACCGCGACTGAAAAATTAAGCTGCCCTCGACCGTCCTAGAAAAGCCGGATTTCTCTTCCGCAAAAAAAAAGACTGGAACTGTCGAACTCTGACTCAACGTAATTTCCGGACATTACTGAAATCTCTCTGTCCTCCTTTCAGCTCACTGCGGCGCAACATTTCGACCTCGTCGTGGCAGTTGAAGTCGAGATCGAAATCTGGATTCAGTCAACCTCCACTTAATTATGTCAACTTTACTATGGTCAATGGCGGAGAAAAAGACAAACGCGCGCGTATGGACGCGATGGACTTGAGTACATTTCGCTTCGAAATGATGGCACAAGTGTCGCTTATCTACGGAAGCACATGATGCTAATCATTCATAAACTGGATTTCTTTCTTTTTTTCGCAGACATATGGTTGACGAAAACCATTTGAGAACTCGCGATGTAAAATGTTCTCAATTCGTTGATATAGAAAATTGAAACAGTGATTTATTGTATAGGAAAGGTTCCGCACAGAGGCAGAATCCAATATGCATTAGATTGATGTATAATTATGGCGCTTTTTTACCCTTCTCCTCTTCTGAATGAGTTCTTCTGGTATTACGCTACAATGCATTTCCTCCTCTTTTCGTGACTCGTTATTCTTGATACTAATCATACTCTAATTTTTTGCACTAGAAATCAGTGTGGTTTTATTAATGAATATTTGTACATGTACGTACTCTTCATTTACAGGGCCAGGTAATCTGGCAACATTAGTGGGCCATCTGACCCCTTCAGGCAGCGTCCACACGTTGCGAGGGCGCGCGATTACCCAAATCGATGTTCACCGAGGGCACACGATCGGCTTGCCGCTCTCGCGCGCTTACGCCCTCTCTCGCTCGCTTACGCTAATTTCGGTAGAGAAGCAGCCACTTTCAAGCCTTTTGCTAAATTTTTCGAGCAATGAAAGTCACGCCTACCTCAAAATCAACGCCTCCTTGTCTAATAGGCCTACCAAGGCCATCCCAACCATAATATATGAGCAGAGAACGAGTCGATTCGAGTGAGTGATCACCAGGCAAGCGCTTTCAATCAAATCACGAGACGGGATGCTTTTACCGGTGTCTTTCTTGCTGTAGGCGCGCCCATCAGCGTTGGAGAGCGCTGGACAGCGACAGCGGGCGTTCTCGCGACGTATGAACGCTGCCTCATGTGGTCCTCGAGGAATTCAAATGTTCTTCTGACGATAGGAAATGTCATGCTTTGACAGATGATGAATTTAGATTTAGGTTTGTGTATTCAATACTGAGACCAAACACTGAACTTGAACGAGGGTTCCGAACAAGGTTGAATCTCAAGGGATGTGGCCAGGAGTACTGAACAGAGCTAGAAATGCGCTTCCTTGTGCTATGATACTCTTTGTTGAAAAAAAAAACACAAGAACAAAAACCCAACTTTAAAAAACACAATGAAGACGCATCAACTTAATACATCGTGATTGTATATTATATATATATATATATATATATATATATATATATATATATATATATATATATATATATATATATATATATATATATATATATATATATATATATATATATATATATATATATATATATATATATATATATATATATATATATATATATATATATATATATATATATATATATATATATATATATATATATATATATATATATATATATATGGTTTGTATCTTATTTACCTAGTCAAGTTGAAAGAAACTTCCGCAGCAGTACGTGCTTCTCCAAGAAGCACGTGGCGTGTTCGATAGGACTACGTGGCGCAGCTAGGCAAAACTTTTGCCGCACCCCTGTTTCCCACGCGGCGGCACGTCGTCCTATAATAGAAACACGTGCCTCTGGGAGCGAGGTCCCACCCACCGATGAGAGCGGGTCCCCCCCCCTCACAAGAGCGCCTGATTAATTTTGGAAAGATCGATCAACGTGTTCAATCACGGGCATCGTGGCTCGTTCGTCGTCCGAACTGCATCGTAGTCAAATCGAAGGCGTGTCGTGACCGAGTGGAACGGTTTTAATTTGCGGTACTCAGGGAGTCGAGGGGTTCTATTCGGCCACGATAGGCTTTCGACTCGACTACAAAGCGGCTGGACGACGATATGGCCACGTAAGTTCTTTGCGCCACGTGGCCTAATCGTCGTCCAAGTGAGAAGCACGTGGCGCCAATCATAGCGGTTCCACTCGGCCACGATACGCTTTTGATTCGACTACGATGAGTTTGGAAGACGAACGAGCCACAACGCCCATGATTGAACACGTTGATCGATCGCTTCAGAACAGAACCAGCGCATATCAGCCGCACAGCACGTATATAACAGAGAGATTCCGCCTTTCAGGGCTGCTCCTGGGAGGTGACTACGAGTCACTTTCTGAACGAATTTTTAACCATTTAGGGGTCTCCCCACGGTCCTCAGCGACGGGAGGTCCCTCGCTGTCGACCGTGGCGAGAGTGATGTCCCTGTCGCGGACTGCTATGGGGGTGATCCCCTGCTGCGGGCCGTGACTTGGACCGTATCCTTGTTGGGGGAGACCCGCTCCCATCGAAGGGGTTGAGGCCTGCTCCCAGCGCCACGTAGTCCTATCGAACAGGGTATGTGCTGCTGCGTGGGAAACGGGGACGCGGCAAGGGGTTTGTCTCTCTGCGCCACGTAGTCTTATCGAACAGGCCACGCGCTGCCGCGTGGGAAATGGGGGTGCGGCAAAGGTTTTTTCTCTCTGCGCCACGTAGTCCTATCGAACAGGCCATGTGCTCCCCGGAGCAGCACGTGCTGCTGCAAAAGTTCCTTTCAACTCGACTAGGTACCCGAATAGAAAGCCTATTGTGGCCGAATGGGACCCCCCGAGTCCCTGAGTACGTGCTTCTCACTCCGACGACGATTAGGCCACGTGGCGCATGAAATGTACACGGCCGTATCGTCGTCCACACCGCTTAGTAGTGACCAAAAGCCTATTGTGGCCGAATCGGACCCCCCGACTGTCTGAGATTGTTTTCTCAAAAACAGCCGCTCGGCTTTTGTGATAAAGCTATCATAGCAGCGTCGCGGCTTCCCCCCATCCAGTGCTTCATGATATCTGTGAGAAGATCTCGCAGAAAAATGCACCTACCTCATCAGGAGTCAGACCGGTCGTTTCAGGTAGGTAAAGGTAGCAGATCACGACACACATGGCACAAACAGGGAAAAATAGAATGAAGTACGCAAGAGGTCCGCCGATAGAGTCTTGAATCGGGAAGTAGACGGCGAGAAGGATGGAACGTCTGAAAAAGAAAAGTACAGTTTGAAAATAGTTGCTGTGGACTCATTTCAGTACTGACACTCCATTCATCACTATATTGAGCCAAGTATAAGTGGCTGCTCGAGCTTCCTGACTGACGAGTTCGCCTGGCACAAAAAAGCAGAGAGGCCCTGGACCGGCTGCGAAGAAAAGGTTGAAAAGGCAACAAGAGAGCACCATACACCATCCCAGTGCCACCACCTAGAGGACAGCGCTAGTCAAGGATTAATAATCACAAAGCATGGGCAAAGGAGAAACTAACCGCTGTGCGTTGAAACAAAAACATAAATACGGATATGAATACGTCTATAACCGCTAATCCACCAAAGGTAACTAGAAGCAGCGGCCTGCGGCCCATGCTCTCCACCAGGCGGCCAGATACGAGCACACCGAGCTAAAAATATGACGTATACAATATCTGTGTTATTGTGAAACTATCGAGTGGAAGAACAAGTTATCGCGCTTTTCTTTAGCCGGAAACTGTGCACTGACCATTGGAGATGTAGCTACACAAGGTGCTGAGTTGATCGCGAAACGCTTGGCTCCGGGCTAGATTGAACCAGCATATTCCCTTTCCGTGAGAGCGCCTTATCGCACTGCACCACCGAAGCTCCAGCGCCGCTCTCACTCAACTGCTCGGTAAATCTTCACGGAAGCAATCATCATTTCACCCGCGTAACGGGATGAAACAGGAGTACCGTCATAGACTATTTAACAGTCGTAGACCTGTCAGGATGATGCTCTAGTTAAGTCTTACACTGGAGATATAGTTTGTTTTTCTACAAGATTGATTTTTTATCGATTTTCGGATCGACAAAGTAGACCCCCGCTCGATTGACTCCAAAATCAATAAACGAAATCCTTTCTGAAATATCAATAACATTACCTTGTCAGGCAGAAAATCTCCGTTGGAATGATTTATAACGTGTCATCTAATGTTTCGATAACTCTTCGCAAACGGCGATGACCTCTACTTACAGAACGTCGGCATGGATCCTAGTGATACTTTGCGTTCCATATTGAAGGTTGGCGTAAACTCGGTGCCAAATGCTATAACATAGGCGCACCGAGTTTGTGCCAACCTTCAATGGAGAACGCGAAGTATCACTATGATCCATGCTGACAGTAAGTCTCCAGGATCACGCACTTTTTTGACACCCGACAGAGCAATTTTCGGCATCTGAAACCATTATATAGATAGAAAACTGGGAGCAGGTGCGGAAGGCAGCAGATTACATTGGTCTGGTCGAGTTGTTGTTACACTGCAGTTTTTAAGAAAAAAAATGTCGATTTTAGGAAGCATAAGGACTTATTCTACGACCTTACGTTGAATAATATGTAGGTGGCCGCGCTCACTGAGGAATTCAAAAGAAAAATTTCGAATTCTGACGTCACGTTATGGATCATTCCACAAAAATTTCTTTGACTTACAAAACAGCGCAAATGACTTTTCATATAGAAATTCTCCCCTCCTACAATGAACGGCAACTGTACGCTAGAGAATTTGACATTGTCCGCAAATCTGGTTCACATTCTCTAACACATCAGCCTTGAGAAGGATTTTTTTCGATTACTGAGTCCAAAAATGGATTTTTCCAGGTTACTGCAGTTAGTTAAGAGGTCGTACGTGCAGAATTTTTTTTTATATTTTGGAGTGCTTGTATCCCTCTAGTAAATGAAAATCGCAAAAGCGCGCTTCGAAGAACGCAACTCGTGAGAAGAACCAAGGTTCACAGTAGGCGGCAGCAGTGATGTGCGTAAAAGAAACTTCGTAATTCGTTAGTCGTTAACCGTTCAAGGAGCCAAAACCCTCGTTGGTCGTTAGTCGTAAAAAAACGCCAGTCGTTGAAAAAATTGCCTTTGGAAATATAGCTGAGGCAGAAAAAAGCCTTTTTGAATAAAAAAGGAAGGCATGAAGAGATGTATGTGTTACGAAACATTAATCGCCATGTTCGTTAAAGAACTTAGTTTAAACTGCAGACGTACATAATAAAAAAAATGAATGAAACATAATACTCGAAAATGTGTGTTTTCGATTTTCGATTTTTGTTCTTCTTTTCGGTGAGAAAAGAAGCTATATGAAAGGCCGAGGAAATGTTGAGCCTTTCGACTTCTTCGGCGCAGAAATTGGAGCTCGATCATCCTCGTTCAGCTTCCACAGTGAAATGATAGGCAATAAGGATCCTAGGCTCCCAGTGCCGAAGGAATGGTAGAAAACGAGCCAGGAGTGGCAAAGTAACGGCTGCAAACGGCTATTCGATAGGACTACTCAGACAACAGGTGCGGTCTGACCGCTGGCAACCAAGGCCTCTCCGGGCGGTACGCTGGCAAGTTGCGGGCGGATCGCTGGCTATCAAAGCCTTTGCGGGCGGATCGCTGCGTTTTGGCGGGCGGATAGCGGCGCCTGGGAAACTTGATCACGCTAGCGGGCGGATCGCCGGCAAGCTCTAAAGCGGCGATCCGCCCGCAACCTGCCAGCGATCCGCCCGCAAGGGCTTTGATAGCCAGCGATCCGCCCGCTAAGCTATGAGATGCAGCGATCCGCCCGCAACTTGCCGGCGATCCGCCGCCAGGGCTTTGATAGCCAGCGAAACGCCCGCTCAAATTGTACACGGTGAAACTGGTCAATCAATGAGGAGTGGATTGGAGTTCATTTATTGATCCACTGCCACTGATCCATAAAGCCCCATCCGCCATCTCTACTTCAGTGTCACAGTTGTTTCACTTCTATATGTCGCATTTTTCTTGATGCTGCTTAATTGTTGAGTGATCTTATAATGCTTACCTTGTATTTAGCTCATTAGAGTACGTGTTTTTAATTCTCCCAGTTTATCCCGAGTATCCTAATTTTGGGAAGCGGTTGTCTTTGAAAAAAACATATGTTGTATGCTAGAAATGGAGAGAAAAACGCTTCGCTCGAAAGTTGGCGGAATAACATCTACGCCGCGGATATTTAGAGATATGATAGAAACCATACAATATCGTTAAATTCTTGGCACAGATGGTGCTATGTACTCATCCACGTTTTACAAGAGAAAGCTCAGGTCGCATCAGCGAAAACGACATGAGTTGTCAGTATTTCTTGGGCAACTAGGGTGGTGGTCGTAATGTATTCCGATTACGAAAGGGACGGGCAGACGGGGGATGATCGGAGCGCGTGAGTGGACGAACGGGGGAGAAGTGAAGCGAAGCGCGTGAATGGAAGAGTCACCGAGTTTTCCCCGCCTCTCCGGCGCGTGGAATAATTTACGATCATCCACTGATGGCTCACTTGGCCTATTTTCAGTTTGTCGCTTTGAAATTATTCGAAAAATTATTCGAATATATTCGAGTCGATTTCATTCGAAACTATTCAAAATTCGGACCTCGAAAAAAGAGGGTCATTCGAATATCCATATCCTTCCATATTATCCTTCCATATATATATATATATATATATATATATATATATATATATATATCTATATATATATCTATATATATATATATATATCTATATATATATATATATATATATATATATATATATATATATATATATATATATATATATATATATATATATATATATATATATATATATATATATATATATATATATATATATATATATATATATATATATATATATATATATATATATATATATATATATATATATATATATATATATATATATATATATATATATATATATATATATATATATATATATATATAATAAAAGAATCGGAGCACAAAGTACGACCACGTGGGCCTCCATCACTATAGCACTATTTCGTCACATCTCTAACCACTCCGAAACAGTATTGAGCTGTATGTGCATTTCAGTCCACCAAAACCTTCAAAGTAGAGATAGGCCCATTCGATTGTGCACTCATTTGGTGGAAGGTTGGGGGATTACGTTTCTCGGTTCTCAACATTCTGCCATCGAAATAGCCAAAAAATCAGCGAGCAGTCTGAGCTCTTTTCCTTTCTTCAGGCAAACGACTTCACCCTCATTACGTGGAGGAGATTCAACTCTCGTCATCACCTGGGGCCACAACCTTCGTGCGTTGGTGACACGACAACATCATTGACGTGACTTAGAACCTCCTCCCGGACTTAAACCCTGAATGGGTTTGGAATTCACTTATCATTGATGGCTGAAACACAAAATTTCAAGAGAATTCAATGCATTTGTATCGGGGGTTTGCGAAAAATTTCCGAAACCAAAAAAAAAACCGAAAAACGAAAATTTATCGTTTTTTACCGAAAAAAATTTGTAGAATGCTTTCTCACGCTATGCTACGTTGAAAAAATACACTTTTTTCAATTTTTCGTTTTTTCGAGAAATTAATACAGAAAAAAAACGAAAAATTTCGGAAAAAGGGTTGCACCCCAAACTACCCATCTGCACCAGAAAATTTGGTCTCGAAGCGAGAATCGTCATTTTTCGATCTCGGGTTCTCGAAAATTTTTCGCACATCCCTGATGTGTATCGAAAAGAAAATGGTTTTTATAGGCGATTTAGGTAAGTTGAAAGATGTGGCAGTTAGGCTAAGTCCCTGTGAAAGTGGTTTTTGATTTTTTTTTCAATCTGGGGCTCTGAAAGTTAAGGAGCGGATGAGGACCGACGACAAAACGACATTGAACAATAGTCTTAGTTCAGTTACTGTACCACTCCAAATACGCGGTAATGCCTAAAAGCCTAGAGAGGCTACTGATCTATCGCGACAAAGTACATAACACCCTATTCGATTAGTGAGCTCACACCGATGTTCAAAGCAGTCGCTGAAGACTGGATTTTGATAAACGTCGTTTTTTCGTTGGCCAGTCCCCTCCTCACTGTTTTCCGAATCGCAATTCCAGAAAAAAAGCAAGAATCATGGCGAGTCACCGCTCTCAGCTGCTCTGAACCCTGCCATACATATCAGCGCGCTACTGCAGCAATCTGCAGGTACGCAATCACGTTACTTACGCAGTATCCATTCTACGGTAATCATGAAAACTGGAGAAATATACAAAAAATTAAGAGTTCGCGGAAACAGCTATGAATTTGGTGTTCTGAATTACAGTGTGGCAGAAACTGTGTAAGAAGCGTGACTGGGCAACCCCGGGGGGGGGGGGTCATTTGGCGCCCGCAAGATGCATTTCGAAGAATCTCATACCCAGGTAGGACGGCCCCTACCCCGGGGTTTTCCTCCCTATGAGAACTACAATGTTGTAGTTTCACTGATAAGCACTGGAATCAGGCATCAGTGATGAGTCATCGGGTGCCAAATGGTACGAACCCGGTAACCGCAGAGGGATAACAATGCTTCTTGGGAGTCTCAATTGGCTGACTCGATCGGGACAGATTATAGGGAGCAGAAGCAACAAAACCTAGCATTCAGAAAGTGCCGTGTGACGCGGCACTGGAAGTTCACTCAGGACCAAACTGCTTCTATAATCGCTACACAGGAACATTTAGATGCAAGTTCTCCTGCAGTGTATTCCTTTTCTCGGTTGTTTTTTTAGATTTTTGTAATGGGGAGAATACAGTTCTGTTAGCTTAAAATTTGAAAACCTTACTAAACGACTAGCGGTTTCTATTGAGCTAGGAACCTTAGCTATGGTGTCACATTTTCAGCTTCACCTACAACGGCCTTTTTCGGACTTGACCTGTAATCCACACGTCAAAGGGGATCTTAAATTTTTGTTATGAAGAATTTTGAACGAATCGTTTATAAATCACGACGATGAGGGGAAAACTGTGGAGAGTTCCGAAAATTCGATGTATCAGACTGTAAGCAGTGTCCTTATCTGAGTGAAATTACGGTCTGGAGCTGCGCACTGCCGCGTTTGAGACAGGCCCGCCACACAAAATCGTGCAAGGATCACGGCCAAATTTTTAATTCTTCTGTGAAAGCACTCCTGAGAGAAATGCGGTTTCAAAAAGTCATTAAGTGAAATAGAAATCATTAATGGAAATCTCAGGACAGGAAAGTGTATTGTTTTCACACACTACTGGACCTCTTTGTAAGTGACAGAGTTGTGGCGAACCATTGACATCATTCGTGTAGAGATAGTGCACGCTTCAATTAATGGGGATTCTCCATGGAAAATAGAAACGGTAACTGCATTTCTACAAATCGTGAGAAGCAGTACATCGTAATTATAGGGCTCCCGGGACTCTAATACCCACAGCCGTCCCCCGTTTCAGGTGTTTTAGAGTTACTTTAGAACAGAATTTTTTTCTGCTTCGTTAGTGCGAGACGGCGCTTTGGCCGGAGTTTTCCTGACCGTGAGAGACTTAATTTGTTCAGAAAAGCCACAAAGTTTCCGGACAGAGCGCCGCGAAGCGGCGCGAATTCGAATATATTCAAAAATCGGACGTTAAAAAAGGGAGTCATTCGAATCTATTCGATATTCGGTCTTTTCTTTCAGGGCACAACTATACTAAACTGGTGTCAACCTTGTTTTTAGAGGAAGCGAGGGAAGTAGATAAATGACGCATTTTTCAGGCGCAGGAGTCAGATGGCAGCTGCGTCCTCGGTTCAGTTACTAAAGTTTGCGGTGCTTGAACCCTATCTGGAGGTCCCTCTCACCCGGTGAAGGCCCCAATAGAGGTTGGGAGGAGTCGTCGCGCCGCGTGTCGGGGTGCCGGCCGCATCGTGTGTCGCTGTGCCGGCCGCGTCGCGTGTCGGCGTGCAGGCGGTGTACCGGTTTACCGTGCAGGCTAGCTGTGTGGGCGCAGTGTTGAATTGGACCCAATTTGGATATGTGGACCGTGACTGCCCACATTTTGAGGATTTTCTATGGAAGGATACGAAAGGTAAGAATTTGAAGACCTGGGGTGGTAGTAACCCCTCCGGAACTACGAGTTTCGAAATCATCGAAACATGCAGGTATTCTGCGAGTTTCGACCTCACAGAAAGAGCCCATATTGAGGCGATATAGCAACAAGCAGGCTTTAAACCGTATTCATAGTGTTCCCCGACCTCAAAAGGGCTTATCCCCCAAATCTGACACAAAATGGTCCTGGGCTTTCCATCCTGTGCTTTCTTCTTTGGAGCTCTCTGCGAGTGAGCCTCATGGTTTCGGGCACCCTCGCGGGATCGCTGAGACTGGCAGCATGCGCCGCAACCTCGCGAGGTCGGCAGAGCTGGACGAAATAGCAATGCAAGAGCAGAGACGCGAGAGGCTCCCAGTTCCGTGGAGAAAAAGTGGTGTGGAGGACTTTTTCGTCCATCACGTGAGGTCGTCGCACACTAGGTTAGCGCCAGCTAGGCTGACTGGCGCAAATGCGGCAATCTTCTCTTTGCCAGCTGCTCGATCGATTCGAGTTCAATTTCTTTATTTATCACCATCCTCATTCGACACGCCTGTGTACTAGAGTGTTGCCCGAATATTCGTTTCTTCGAATAATATTCGAATATTCGAATAATTCGAATATTCAAAGAAGTGGATTATTCGGGTTATTCGAATTATCGAATATTCAAAGAAGTGGAATATTCGTTTATTCGAATATTCAAAGAAGTGAAATATTCGGTTTATTCGAATATTCAGCACGAATAATTTGAATATCCGACAAAATCGCACTCCATTTTGCCCTGGTTTTACATTTCAAACATCTTAGCGTAGTGACTACTAATTTCTCACAATTCTTAAGTACCTCATAAATGTGAAGTTAGTATGCTTATCTGGGTTTAATTCCGGCCCGCAATTGGGTCTCGACACGCTTTGCGGCCGCACGCGCTCGAGTCAATCGAGTTTCCAGCTCCAAAGCCGACACGATATGGCTTTTTTATACAGTTTTCTTCAATTTTGTTTAGTTTCCAGTTTCTAAAACCCCACTAGAGTCAACAGACCCGCAGTTGTGGCGCTAGAAACTCTTCCGACTCGAAAGCGCGCGGCAGCAAAGCGTGTCGAGACGCAATTGCTGACCGGAATTTGACCCAGATAAGCACAGTATAGCAAGTATTTACCAGGTTGTCCAATAATTCTTTTCCGAAAATTTCACCATTTTTAATTTTTTTCAACTTTTTTGAAAAACAAGTCTAATCAACAATATTCACCACAGTTATCCACACCACAACAGTGGCCCATCGACTGGGCAGGTCGACGATGCCCTTCGGATTTGAGGTTGTCGTAATTGGTGAATTTTCTTCCGGCCAAATGGTGCTTCAGCGGGAGGAACAAGTGGTAGTCGGAGGGGGCGAGGTCCGGGGAATACGGCGGATGGGCAACCGTCTCCCAGCCGAGCGTCGCCAACTTCTGCTGGGTCTCCTTCGCCTCGTGGGGGAGCGCGTTGTCGTCCAGCAGGTGGACCGAGGCCCGTCGGGGACGCTCTTCTCGGATGGCGGCGGCTAGTTTCTCGAGCTGATCAGTGTAGATGGAGGCGGTGACCGTCCTGCCTTGCGGGAGCAGCTCGAAGTACAGCATGCCCTTGGTGTCCCACCAGCAGCAGAGCATGATCTTCAGCGGGTGCAGGTCGGCTTTCGGCGTCGTCGGCGGCTCTTCTCCGCGCGGGATCCAGACGGCACGGCGGGCGACGTTGTTGTAGACGACCCAGCTCTCATCCCCAGTGACCAGGTCCTCGAGAAACTCGAGAAACTCCCTGCGATGCGGACGAAGGAGGAGGGACTGGCAGACGGCTCTGCTTGTTGGCGTCCGTCAGACGATGGGGGATCCAACGGACCAGAACTTTGTGGTAGCCGAGTAAGTTGAGTCGATTGTGGATGGTGGACTTGCTGCAGCCGAGCGTCGTCGCCAGTTCACGGGTGGTGGCTTCCGGCTTCTCCTTGATACAGCGACGGACTTCGTCATCATCCACCGTAGAAGGCCTCCCGCTGTGCTCCCTCTCCTCGAGGCTCGTGGCGCCGCTCTCGAAACGATTGAACCAGCGGCTGACTGTGCGTTGGGACACTGCATCCTCCTTGCACGCTCTGCAGATGTTGGCGACCGCGGTGCCCGTGTCGTTGCCCAGCAGCCACTCGTAGTACATGAACGTACGAATTCGACCTTGGTCCATTTCAGCTTGTACTGGTAGCTAGACGCGCCGACTGCGCCTTATATACCCCTAGCGTAGAACTTTGGAGAACCTTTGAGAAGGTTCTTACACTTGCCTGATATTATAACACTTCTGAGGAAAATTATAGAATTTTGAAAATTTTCGGACAGGAATTATTGGACGGCCTGGTACAATATATTAAATCGCTCGTAGGATTTTGTCAAAACGCTAGAAATGCCCATTTCGCCTTTAGTCATAGAGAAAATTTTAAATCTCGAGCGACTCATAAGTATAGCAGCACTTGAGCAACATGGAAATTTCTCACGATGATGGCTAGAATGAGCCATTTTCATGTGTATTTTCATGAAACTGGTTCGAGGTAATGCTATTTGTCTACTTTTTCGGTGAATTTCACCTGAATTCTGACGCAAAAGCTCAAGTTCTCTCCTTCTATAATGCTGGACGTAGAATTCGATGGTTTCCAGCCACCTAGGACGACCAGCTGGATGTAGTCTCAAGTTCGTGCCAGATCCTGAGCCACTCAGTGTCTGTTGTCGCCCAGACGTCTGATGGAACTGGGAAGCGAGATATTACACGGCGACTTCCCAGTGACATGGTGTCGATCTCAACGACTAACTACGAAATGTCGCTGAGTTTTTTCTTATTATCGCTGAGATTCCGGAGTAGGGCACGGCTAAGCAGCACTAGGAAGTTCGCCATCGCATAAACCGCGCATAACTCAACTGAACTCAACTAAACTGAACCAAACTAGACCGAAGCAGACCACAAATTTTGCGGCAATTTAGCGGGTATTTTGGGGCTAATTCACGGCGAGCATTATTTGGCGACTATTTCGCAGCCAGCATTATTTAGCGGCTATTTCGCGACTATTACTCGGGAAAAAGGCATTTTGCGTGTGTTTCGCGGCTATTTCTCGGTCAAAACTCAGAGTACACGCTTGTAAACGAGGATGAGATAACTACGGAAATTAAATGGTATGGCTCAGAATACAACGCCTACGCATTTTGAAGCGTCAAAAACGACCCACAATGACGCTACACGAGTGAGAAGTTGGCCCCACCCCCGTATCTGCCCGCCCTTGTATTTGCATCCTCCTCCAAAAAAGGGGTGCTGGGCCATTGCCACCATCGGCGACGCTTGTGGGTGGTACAATGAGTACAATAAGTGAGCCATACACATCGACGATGGTGGGAATGGCCCAGCACTCCTGTTTGGGGGAGGACGCGAAAACAAGGGTTGGCTAATACACATGCGGGGCCGACTCCTCAGTCGTGTAGCGTCACTTTTGGTCGTTTTTGGGTTTCAGAATGCGTAGGCGTTGTATTCTGAGCCATGCCATTCAACTTCCGTAGTTAGTATCTCAACCACGTTTACGAGCGTGTATACTGAATTTAAGTGACAAGAGTGCAGCCGGTTCAATTACCCAAGTATGCGGCACACTGGTCCCGCCCCGCATGTAGAAGCCCTGCCCATCAGGTGGTGGCCTCAGTGGAGGTTGGGCGACCCAGCCGCGACGCGTGGGTGTACCGACCACGCTGTGTGTCGGTGTGCTGACCGCGATGCGTGTCGATGCGCCGACCGCGACGTGGGTCGGTGCAAAGTAGTTCGAAAAGGCAGTGTCCACGATAAAAACCAAGTCTGGTTTTTTGGTGGAGATCGGCAGCTGCGGGGCCTAGCGCAACCCTAACGTTTGAAAAACTAAGAAAAATGAGCTCGGAACGGTCCCCTACGGCCCCAAAGTTGGACACCCGTTAGCTCGTCACACCCAGATGCATTTTCCACGCCCACCGACGTGAATAAATGAATGCTCGAGACTGTGAGATGAGCGGTGATTTCCGAAGAATAACCCCGTTCTTCCCTTCATTCACAACTTCTCTCTTTACTCAGGTCAGCTCGCATACATCGGCTGCAAAAGACGGAAGTTACAAGCCTCGGACAACTCGTCCACCATGTTTCCTTAGCTCAATCTTTAAAGGACCATAACTCCATGTCCAGAAGGTCTTGTACGATTACAGAGACATAATTGGAATCAGCATGGAGCCGTTTTCAAGATAGGCGGAAAGACAGAAAAACGATTTCCATCGTGAACACTGCCTTTAAGCCACATAAAAGTCTTGCAGGATGTGAACCGCTGCTAAATAGGCCGCTAAACGCGGCAGATCAAAATTTCAACAGCCCAACAACAGGCGGACGTCGCTGGGCAACGGGCAGTTCTCAGGAACTCGGTGCTCGCGACCCGCGCGCATTTCGGGACATGCTCGCCACCCGCTCACCCCTAATTTCAAAGTGCTCGCCACCCGCTGCCCCCTCGTCTCATCTCGCTACCCGCCGTGGGTATAGCGGGTCGCCAGCACGACTAGTAGTGGTATAGCGCGTCGCGATCTCTTTGCGAGCCAGTCGCCCGCTATATTTCAAAAACACAGTTGGCGTCCATTGCCTCTACGTCGTTTTCTCTTTTCTATGCTTTTGTTTCAATTTCTCTTTCCTTATCTCTTTTGATTTGTTGTGATTTAGAACTATGGTGACGTTTTCTACTCATCAAGCTATATAGATTACCTAATGTTCTCCGTGGTTACTATGACCCGTTAGCCACACCATTGTGCGACCCCGTATTGTCATTTTACGGGGCAGCACATAAGAAATTGCCTTAGGTATACCCACGAGTATCCCAGATAGGTGCTAATTACTCGTACTGGGATTCTCGCGCCATAGCGCCTCCATTATCAGCATTTTAATATCAGCACGTCTTAGAGTCATTCGATTCGCCTCCATTATCCGCATACAATTCGTGTATGGTGACGAGTGAACCATTACTCTACGAACGCTTTCTTGAAAAATTCCTTCCAAACCCAACTAATCTACTTGAGCACTATTCCCCTGAGATATTTTCCATCTAAACATGGGCAATCGAAGCATATTTCTGAACGATTGAATAAATCGAGTACGTCCCTGTATTTAATTTAGAAATCCATTGGGGGAAATCTTTCTTCTTTTATTCGCGAATTCTGAATGACCTATGAATGCGAAAAATGGACAAATATTCGATGAAAGTATTTAATCGGAAAATATAAATAATTATAAGTAATGAGTGAATATAAGTTTAATATATAGTAAAATAAAATAAAAATGTCATTCATTTATCCCTTTCCGAAAAATTTTGACCTGATATTTGCCCAATATTTGAAGTTTTCCTCATGCACATAATTCTTCACTTTTTATACCCTCATTCAGTGCATACTAATACTTTTTTTCAGATGAAAAAATTCTTCCAATGCTACACAATGTATCATTCTCAAACCTGCCCGCACAGTGCACGAGGTGGTAGTTAGCGCCTATGGAGGTAAGATGCTCCTTTTAGTTGTTTCCAGTCCATGTTCTGGTGTTTTTTTTTTGCACAAAGTCTGCAGGTGTGGAAGGGGGCTTTAATGTGCTTTGAAAAGGCAGAGTTAAAGGGCCTCAAATGCATTCGTTCCGCTGATGCAAGACTTGTTGGGGGGCACTCAAGATTCACCCATAGAAATGAAAGGATTCATCTATGAAAATAAAAATTTATTGGATAACTTTTCCGCGAAAGCAGTAATACAGTTTCATTTCAGGAGGGATACTCGGAGCTACTAATTTCGAAAGGACAGCGGCAAGTTTCAGTGGAATCCTGATATGGTAAGTGCACTGCTACTACATTTATGTACCACTTAAACCTACAAAAATCTTTTTTTTTCAGCGGCATGAAACCCCGAAAAGCAGCTAAGATGCAGGAACCGAAGAGCCGTGAACGGGAAGAAGCATGAAGCAAAGGTGTTATGTGGGTGACGTAATTGCTTGTTCATATGCTAAATTATTTTATTCGCTTGTCCTAAAATCTTTGCATCAAAAATATGATTTAATTCATTATTTGAGATGATGCGATATATATGTGAAATTTTTTTAACTTGTCGGTTAATATGATATAGAGAGTTAGAATGCATATTTATCTTTGAAGGAAAACTAATAATTTAGGAATGTCCGCAATTTTACTTCATGCGAGGATTTATTGCTGATCAATTATTGATATGGATGTGAGACGTTAAACCATGATTGTGAATATAATAATGATTGAACATCCTCGTGACGTAGTCTCGAACGCGGTATAGTCTTCATCGTGTGAAAGAGTCATCAGCACCTTATACCGTGCAACGGAAATATTGAACAGAGAACAGAATGAAGAGAGTGAGTAAATAGTGCTCCAATGCACGCCAATTCACTTGATTTCCCTCCGCATGAAAACTGTCGCGTCGCTTCCACTTTCGCGGCTTGCAACAGTCTACGACCACGCCACATACGACGGCAGATGAGGGTTTGTTCATGCCTCTGCCTTTGCACACGCGGCGAAGACTTTTTCATACTGATCGCGCGGCGAGGCACGATCAGTATTATAGAAATGCATTTACCGCTCCGCTCGGCGGCGCAAATATAAACAATTCTTGAGGAAGGTCCTTTTTTTCCACTCACGCTAAGAACCCACAAGACTGCTCGCAGATGGCGGCAGTTCGTCTTTCTGTACCGATTCGTCGTAAAAAAATTCGCAGACTTGATTCAACCGCTCAGCGGATATTACGCCCAGTTTCACGAAAAATCGCGTTTCGCGGCACTTCTTCATGGCACTGTTGTTCAAGTTCCCATGTCGCAGAACACTGGAATTATCATGGTCGCCACTCGCAGCTCGACCCTAAATACATGGACCCTAAATCTGCGATTTGCGACACGTGTAACGCTTAGGAGCGGTTCCGCAGCTTTGTAGCCGCCCCTCAGTCCCTATCATGTCGCGCATATCCAGGCTCGCAGAACACTGGAACTTACAAATTTTTTAAAACCGAAAATTACAGAGAATGTGTCACGGTGTCATTACCTTAAATATCGCGTCGGTTCAGTTCAGGGTGCGCGTGTATGAGCTCATGCAACGGAGTATCCTTTTAGTCGGGTTTCAGCACCCGCTGAGGTTATGCAATGAACATGGACAAAGTAAAGCGGAAGGAATGTTTCTTTTTTAACGGTTCATTTAGAGCTATGAGTCAACACCGGTAAAAATAAGAAACGCCCACGCATTTTCGTTGTCGCCCTTCATCCCCTATTATATCGCTCTTAGTGTTGTAGCTTGCTGAACTTTAATTGTAAGAGGGCATTAGTAGTAAGCAACAAAAAGCATGTTTTTGTAGAGTGTAGAAAAAATAAGCTTTTTTTGCTCTAGCTAATTTAGGTCCGCTGCAATTCTCGTCACTTATTTCCTAATTGCAGGGGAGTTGGGATCTACCGGAGGACTGCAAGACGGAAAATATGGAAAATTCTTCTCGCCAGGGAAAAAGGTATGGTTTCAATGCCCAGAGTGTTTTCCTTTATTATTTCTTTGGATGATCATGGGAATTTCACTTATGTACGAACTTGGTCCCACGTAGGAGAAGTGATTTTTCCTTGGAGAAGTCCCACGTAGGAGAAGTGATTTTTCATTGGAGAAGTCCCACGTAGGAGAAGTGATTTGCAAACCGTTGGGGGCCACACATATGGCATCGTGCTTGGCCACGTCCATTTTAACGCTCCAGAGTCTGAACACCAACCCGAGGTCCCCCCCCCCCTTGCGAAATCAAGACAATCGTTGCGGAAAAACGGGCGTTGTCAAATGCGATGCCATAATCCCCGTTCGCGATAGCGCTTTAAGAGTTTTGGCCCGGAAACGAACATTCTAGGAACAGGTGAACCCTTCTGAAAGTTTCTGTCACCAAGAGGAGGGGGTCGTAGCTCCGCTGAGATCCTGCCAGGGAATGTTCGTGAAGCGCATTCCAGGTTACAACAAAATGTGTCAATGATTCTGTGAAAGGTGGAGCACTCACTTGGGCTTATTTTACACTCTCCGATGTTTTTGAGTACCATGTTTAGTATGTTGCAGGCATAGTCCTGTGTATCAATAATCCGTGTTCAGAAAATCCTGAAAGTCCCAGGGATTTCCAGAGAAGGGTCTTTCACAGCTTTGCGAATGTTAAAGGGGTACCCGAAAGACGATTCTCAGGCTGGTCACAAAAACTGTTTCGGATTTTACTCAGAACTTTTCTTATGGGGGCTGTTTTGCGATTCCGATCACACTTCCGATGTCCTTTTGTCGATTTTTTGAAGATGTCGGTTGACTTGGTCCAAAGTTTCCACTGAGGTTTTGCTGGCAAAACGCGACCGTTGGCGAGTTCCAAAATGCTTAGAAAAGAATGCTTTAAATTTGCTCCTCAAGGAGTTGATCGGACGTCTTGACACGTCTGAGATCCGTTCAACGGGTTTCTTTGGACTATGGTATGTTATGTTGGGTATGTGGTAGTTTGCTCGACGTCGCAGATTTGGCTCAACGTTTCTCTGTATGGGTGATTTCGGAAAAAGAGGTGCATTTGTTGATTTCAGGAATACTAAGGTAGGTTACGCCTTTTAAGAGGGATTATGCTCAACGTAACCTGAAGTGATCCTCAGAATAGCCACGAACGGACACCAGACCCAGCACTGCCGCATTGATGAATCCGGCCCCAGGCAACGCGGCAGGTCCCCTATAACCAGGGCTGTGCGGAACGGTGCCGTTTCCGATTCCGTACTTTCTGTGTTTTTTGAACTGATGCTTTCCGCTTCTGTCTCCGAGTTTTTGGGCGCGGAAACGGCCTAAAACAGTGCTACACGGTTGGTGGCAGTTTGTTCAGGCAAAGGTGTTTTAAGGCACCATGAGGCGCTGGGAATCACATTTGATCTGTGTTCAATCGAATATCTGAGCCTGGCTGAGATTGTCACAAAGTTTGGGATCCTAGAATCGCGGCCCACAACTGATAGCAGCAAAACCAGTGGTAGGTCACAATTCATTCTTGACCTACTGCTTTCGCACGGCGATCTCCAAAGATGCCGAATGCCATGCCGTGCGAGTCGAGTCGCGTATGCGGTTCCACTTTAAGGCTTTGTGACAAATCAGAAAATTTGTTTTGAAAACCTTGAAAATTCTCTAATGGTCGTTACCCTTACCTTTTTGCAAAGCTTTTTTTTTAATCTCCTGAGGTGTTCAGGAAATTTCGGGCACGGAACACTCATGAACTTTCGCACTTACGGAGCACTCATGAACTTTCGCACTTATAACAATGAAAACGATTTCCCAAATCATCGAGGCGTGGGTAAAATAGTCCTTAGAGAGCTGAGGGAAGTGTCGCACCGTGTAGGCCTGAGTGGAGGAAGGGCGAAAAACGAGATTAGAAAGACCTAGTGAGGCTGGTGACATATGGTAGGGTATTGGGCAAAAAAAATCCCTCAATAGTGTTTGCAGCGTGATACTTGTTTTTCCAGGTCTGTGGAACGAGAAGGACGAAAACAATGGTAGACTGAAGGACTAAAGAAAATGTCTCACTCTGGGCTTGATCATTTTGCGAGAATAAACCAGTGTTCGTTGCGATTTTCTAGCACAGTCTCAGCGATCACAAAGATTGTAGGCATTGGCGATGTGGAATAAAATCTCAGTGTGGAGAGGTTTTAAGGGTAATATCCTCTCTCCTGCTTGAGAACTACATCAGCTCTTGGAATGTGATGTGGGTACACCATGACAAAACAAATCCAGATGAAGTTTGACATCTATGGGTGATACATCCCAATTACGACGTAGGAATCTTGTCATCTATTTTCCCGCTAGAGCTTCGTATGCAGTGTTGTGTAGCATGATTCTGTGGAAGGATATGTCGAAAGCGGCCGTGGATTTCTCCTCGCCTGTCATAAACAACGAATTTGTCCCGCGGTATTGATCGATTTAGGAGGCTGCGTAGTTGTAGCCACGGCTAGCTTGACGCCGTGCGTGAGGCAGAAATCCTTGGCACTCTTGAGCTAGTGAGTCATGCCGTCATAATGGTCGATGAGGCGGTACTATGTAGTTTCATGGTTTTCGTTTAGAAGCTAGTCAAACTCCTCAACGCCAGCGCACGACGCGCGGGCGAGTCATACTTCAAAGTAACGGCCGCTCACGACGCCGACGCGATGAGTGTAAATGGCCCCTACGGTATCGTCGCGATGCGACTCGTCCGGCCCGACTACACGGATGCGTCTAGGACGAGGCTTGATCTCGTTCCTGCATCGATTCCAGCATGTGAGAGCAGCTGCGAAAATGTTCTCGATCAATATTGATTTTTAATAGCTTGCTCTGATGCCAAGCTGTCTGGGCGTCAAATCTCTATGATCGCTTTTTATCGTCGCAACTCCTGTCATCACTACACTAAGGGGCCGAATAGAGTCCCGCCGCTGAAAGGCGCGGCAGCATGAAATGGAGGAGAATCGATCGTTCGGCGCCCCGTGATCGATACTCCTCCATAGCCTGCTGCCGCACCTTCAAGCGGCGGAACTCTATTCGGCCCCTAAGGGGTCGTTTACACTTCCGCCGCGGAGCGGCCCCGTCTGGCGGCGCCGCGAGGCGTTTAGAGTTTTTCTGCTCTAAATCTTCTGGTGGTGCCGCACGCGGCCGCCGCCTAGGTGCTGCCGCGCCGCCCGAGGAAAGCAGGCGGCGCGGCGGCCGCGTGCGATCCACATTGACATTGTATGCTTCTTTTGCTGTTATTTCATACGCATTCTCAATTTTGTTCTTCTGATTCATCTCTAAAATTCCTTCCAAGGTCCTGGGCGTTGTTTAGAGTAGGCTGGGTTGTGAAAAGTTAATTTTTTTAGCTTTTGAAATCATTTTTCTAAAGAAAATTTGTTTTCGAAGACTATCCGCCTTCGGGTGCTGTGTTGTGGTACGAAAAAATATAGATGTTTCTTTTGCACAAGAAATCACTTATTACAATCGGCCTTGTGTTATGTCAGAGCTACTCCAGGCCGTGTTTAACGTCATTCCGTGACGTCGCCGCGTAAATTCGACGCAGCCCGATTATACATCCTGGTGGCGCGATTTTTCAAGCGGCGCGCCGCGCCGCCCCACTTATTGCCGTGCCCCTCCGCGGCGGAAGGATAAACGACCCCTAACAAGCAATGACGCGACCTCAAATCTATGGACCCCTTTGGTCAGCGTGAATTCACCACCCGCTCTAGTAACCGCTCCCTTCCACAGACGCCATGTGTGTCGTGCTAGATGACACGAGGTATGAGTGCCATTTTCGAGCAGATTCTCATGTATAGCACTTTGCTACAAGTGTTGTAGAAGGTTTGCAAAACGTACTACGTTGGTGT
Organism: Aplectana chamaeleonis; assembly: GCA_029168955.1. Classification (NCBI taxonomy): domain Eukaryota; kingdom Metazoa; phylum Nematoda; class Chromadorea; order Rhabditida; family Cosmocercidae; genus Aplectana; species Aplectana chamaeleonis. The sequence goes on along the minus strand of JAPDOI010000996.1, from coordinate 167,891 downwards.
GCGCTCTTCCAAGCGTTGTATGCTCTGTTTCGATCAAGTGGGGTGCCCTAGAGCGTAGGGCGATCACCGCTTCACTCTGCGTCTACACAACTGGAGGGTTGAATTCCGGGAGAAAAAAGTTCCGAATTTCAGGATGCAGACTTTTGAAAAAAATTATTAAGCTACTTTACTCATCGTAAGGAAATTATGGTCTGCAGTTGCAGCTAACAGCTGTTGCAGCATGCAGCTTAAAGCTCATGGTGCTGTGACAAACACTTGTAGTGCCGGGACCCCGTGGTCCAAGAACGATTGCCTTCGAGCTGCATGCAGCAGCAGTGATTGTCGGCAATTGCGGAACAGAATTTCGTTCTGAATTTCAGAACAATTTCTAGAAATTAAAACAAATTACGAAGAAACACAGTCATTTTTCCAGATGAACGAGAATTTTTTTTGCTTTCGAACCAACAAAAAACAAAAACTTTTGCTCCAGCAGACGTTCAGAGAAAAACAAAAAAGTTGCAAAGGAAATTAGAAAATCTCATTCGTATATGAGTGTCGTAGGTGAAGAAAAGAAAATGACCAGAGCAGGATTTACACATAAGAGAAGCGATAAATTCAAGCAATATGTAGGAGCAATAGTATTTACAGTATAATGAAAGCCGTAGAAGAACATTGAAAAAAAAATAAAATGAATACCCAGCAGTCTCACGTTATTGAGATCTTGATTCTGTTGTCCAGTAGGTTGACAAAATTTACTCGAAAGAGGAACAAACAAAATAATTTTTCACACATGATTTATGCGTGTGACAATGTAGGAAATGAGTTTTAGTTCCGCTGGACCAACCACTTTATTATATATAACTTGAGTCAGAAATGTTCAATGCTTCATTCCTCTATCGTTTCTACATTTAAACTAGTTATTATCCCGTTAACTACTACTGTGAATCTCCGCTGTGGTCAGATTCACAATGCTGTGTTTGCAATGAGAGTGACTTCGGATGATAACATCACCGCAGCGTAGTGCAACCTTGGTGCAGTGCCAGTGATCGCCGCTACAGTTCCTGGCTTGCGTGTTCAGATCCTTCGAAAAGGGAAATTTCGCAAGGAAACCCAGCACCTCGCATGATGATGCGTGTATGGACCCGGTTTCAATCACTTCATTCTGCGAGTTTCGAGAGCGAGTTCGCAACATAAAACTCGCAGTTTCGCATGGATTACTACCGTCCCTGAATATACCCGAAAGTCCGAGTTTCAAAGAAGTCGAATTACGACATTTGAAATGTACATTCGGCATGGATCCTAAAGAGACGTTCTGTTCCCTAGTAAACGTTGGCGCAAGCTCGGTGCCATATGCTAATACATAGGTGCACCAAGTTTTTGCCAACTTTCAGTCAGGAACGCATGGTAAATAGAATTTCATTATTTCGAGACCCACAATGCAGATTTTTCTGGAACTTAGGCGATGTAGGAAGCCCTTACTAACTTTGTGAAAGTGCCGAGTGAGCCAAGTTATCCGCTCTAGCACGATGTGATTATACTTCATTTGCCAAAAGATGAAAATGCGACTAGTTGTAGCTAGCAACACGTTTTGGCGCAATTTAGTTAGTTGGCCGTATTCATGAAACAAACGGAGCCTCCCGTGAAGGTTCAAAGTTCGCCCAACGCATACACTGGCTGCTTATAGGAACCCTTCCGGGAGGCTCCCGTAGTTTCATGGATAATGGCCACAGAGCTTTTCAGGGTGATTGTGAACTGGCGCCCTGAAAGGATGGTCGCGTGAATGATTCCACAATATCCAACCTGCGCCCCATATTTGAGCACAATCGAACCGCAAAATAAACTACTAGCGCAGCTGATGAGCTTCAAATCTCTACTGCCCTAATCGGAGTTAACTGTGGGTCCGCAGCTGCAAACAACCGTAGTTGCAGCGAGCAGCTCGGATATACTAGAGCTGGGTCTACGGAGTCACGGCACTATCATTTAGGTCTTAGCAAGATTGTTTGTAAGCTGCGTGCTGCAACAGACCTTATCTGCAAATGCGGAGCGCTATTTCACTCCTGTTCGGACACTGCGGGGCGGGCTGGACGTAATTCTTTTGAGAGACTGGGGCATTGCATTCAATTTTTGAAGAGCTTGACCCACTGCCGTGTCTGGTGTTCGAAGAGACCTATCGTACACCGGCGGGTCAATCTGTCGTGAACCAACGTCTAAGAAAAGTTGTAAAGTTTTCAAACATTAAAGGGTAAATGAATATGAGACACTGGACGGAGTAAACGAATTGAATCATTATTATGTGGTTGTAAGGCAGTAGATGAGCAGTACTGAGGTGTGCAGAAGTACGGCCGGCACCGGTTGCCCACATATCTTGCGTTCCTTATTGTGACTTGGCGCAAACTCGGTGCACGCAAGTTATGTATAACATAGGCACATCGGCTTTGCTCCAAGAAACAATAAGGAAAGCAAAATATCAAAGCGATCTGTTGTGGACTATACGCCGGTTGGGGTCTAGGGTGCAACACAAACTTCAGGGCTTCAGTTTCTTGGACAGTAAAAAGTTTTTGACCGGATTTTTTGGCCCAGGTTTTCCTCAACATGTTTAGGTAGTCAACTCTTTGGGTTGATTAATACTGCGTCATAGGCGCTTAAAGGCACAGTCCAAGCTCAGGGGTCAAATCTAAGATTTCTTCATGATTATGAAGTAGACCCACCCCGTATAACACCTGTCAAGTGAGAACTCTCGATTCCACAGAATAAGCGAGATATAGGAGGAAGCCAATCTGGGGCGCCCACACCAGGAAGCCACTTTGGCACGCCCCTTTACGATCTTTCGAGCTGAACAGTGGAGAGATGAGTGATGATTTCCGATTAAAATAGCCCCGTTCTTCCCTACATTCTCAGCCTCCCTCTTTATTCAGGTCGGCTCGCATCCATAGGATGCAAATGACGGAAGTTGCAAGCCTCGGACAACTCGTCCACCATGCTTCCGCAGCTCAATATTTGAGGGGCCACAACTCCGTTCCCAGGGGGCCTTGTACGACTAGAGAGACATCATTGGAATCAGCGTGAGACCATTTTCAAGATAAGAAGGGAAACAGAAAATCGATTTTGAGGTTGGACTGTGCCTTTAAGAATTGGTCCCCGACCCGAGGGATCAAAAGGAGAAGGGGTTCAAATTACAGGTACATCGCTGACACCTGGCGGGTAGATCGCTGATAACTTTCGGGTGGATCGATGATAACTGCCGGACGGATCGCTGGTTACTGATGGGCGGATCGCTGGCTGCTGGCGTGCGGATCGCTGGCTACTGGCGGGTGGATCGCTGGCTACTGCCGGGCAGATCACTGGCTACCGGCGGGCGGATGGCTGGATACTGGCAGGCGGATCGCTGGCTACTGGCGGGCGGATGGCGGGGGGATGTCGATCCGCCCGCCAAAAGCCAGCGATCCGCCCGCACCTGCTGTCTGAGTACGTGGAGCTGAGGGGGGGGGGCACCCCTTCGATGGGAGCGGGTCTCCCCCAACAAGGATACGGTCCAAGTCACGGCCCGCAGCAGGGGATCACCTCGACAGCGAGGGACCTCCCCTCGCTGAGGACCGTGCGGTTCAAAAATCGGTTCAAAAATCCTCCAGAAAGTGACTCGTAGTCACCTTCCAGGAGCAGCCCCGGAAGGCGGACTCTCTCTGGGATCGGGCCCCCTATATACGTGCTGTGCGGCTGGTACGCGCCGCGTCAGATCTGAAGCGATCGATCAACGTGTTCAATCATGGGCATTGTGGCTCGTTCGTCGTCCAAACTCATCGTAGTCGAATCGAAAGCGTGTCGTGGCCGAGTGGAACGGTTATGATTGGCGCCACGTGCTTCTCACTTGGACGACGATGAGGCCACGTGGCGCAAGGAAATTACGTGGCCATATCGTCGCCCAACCGCTTTGTAGTCCAATCGAAAGCCTATCGTGGCCGAATAGAACCCCCCGACTCCCTAAGTGAAGACTCAGATTACAGGAATGATCAAGTCAAGGAATGGCTGATGAATGAGCTGATCGCTTGATTGCACTGATAGGTATCATCCTTCTAGCGGTCAATTCCTCCACGCTCGAAAATCGACGTAAACAAGGGAGGGCCTATTTTGGCTCAAAAACACGGCTTTTGCGTCTTTTTTAAGCATCCCTTGCTATATAGGGCACTAGACCTTCCGTAAGCCGTGGAGATATTGGAATTGAAAGCTATCGTGAACACTGCCTTTAAAGGCAATGTCCACGATAAAAACCATGTCTGATTTTTTGGTGGAGATCGTTAGCTGCGGGGCCTAGCGCAACCCTAACGTTGAAAAAACTAAAAAAATTGAGCTTGGAACGGTCCCCTACGGCCCAAAGTTGGACACCCGTCAGCTCGTCACCCCCAGATGCACTTTCCACGCCCACCGACGTGAACAATTGAATGCTCGAGATTGTGAGATGAGCGATGGTTTCCGATTAATAGCCCCGTTCTTCCCTTTATTCTCAACTTCTCTCTTTACTCAGGTCAGCTCGCATACATCGGCTGCAAAAGACGGAAGTTACAAGCCTCGGACAACTCGTACGCCATATTTCCTTAGCTCAATTTTGAGGGACCATAACTCCGTTCCCAGAAGGTCTTGTACGATACCAAAAACATCATTGGAATCAGCATGGGACCATCTTCAAGATAGGCGGAAAAGCAGAAAAACGATTCTTATCGTGAACACTGCCTTTAACACTTAGGAGACCGCGCGTTCGACGGCTAGCCCCCGTAGCGGACCGGCGCGCTCCACGGCCAATCACTTCAGGGAGTTTTTAAACTGATTTTTGTTGTAATTGTCTATGCCAAAAGGGGATATATGGCGCTTAATATCTGCATACCATTTATGGAAGTTGTATGAAGCATAGATATAAAAGCAATAATTGGAAGGAGTCCGTTTTTCTTGAAGTAAAACGGAAAAATCGAGTTTTTGGCGTGGGTGCGCAGTGTGGACACGAGGTCCCAGGGGCAAAACAGCCGTGGGTGCACAGTGTGGACACGCGGTCCATTAAGTGTTAAAGGCAGTGGTTGCGATAAAATATGCCAGTCTCCTTTTCCTCTTTGAACCCTTTTCTGAGTTTAGAGTACTAAGACCTACGAGAAAAAATCGCGAAAAACCGCTGTTTTGGGCCAAATTGACCCAAAACAGCGGTTTTTCGCAATGGAGCTTTCTTGTCTTTTGATGGTGGACGAGCCCACTCCACATCATCGGCATCGATGACCTCTAGTGGGTTTTGATCTGCTAATGAGCTTGATCAGCCTTCTGAAGGCTAACGAGGTGGGTGGTCCGATATGGTCCCACTCATTCACCCGCCATCTAAGACCATCTGAGGGTGTCTGGCAGGCTTCAGTCTGCATACTAAAGGTTAGCTTTTCATATTGCCATTTGATGTCGCTTTTCTCAGTTTTCTATTGAAATAGTCCTGACGTTCTGAAATAGTGCTTGGACGGCTAGTTTCCTTATGTAACTTTGGCTTCCAGGCTCTGACGAAGGCGTGATTGCCGAAACGTAAGCCGAATAAAGCTGTATAATCTCGGTCTACTGCTCAAGAATACCCATACGATGACCTCTAGTATTAAGGAAATCAGCTGGCTATAACTTAATTTCGATCAATGAACATTACTCTTCGGACTGACCTGCTCGAATATATGGTATATGTACACATCTAGTCAAAAACATTGACTGAAGTGCTTGCTTTCATTGCTCAACTGTTTTTATTAGGTAAATTTACATTTATTTCTCCCTCTGAATGTCGATGATTTTTGACTGCTCGGCATGAGACTGCGATCTTTTTGGGCGGCGCTGTGCACGTGTGCACGAACTGGCATCTTTGGGCCCTAGAAGCTCTAATTCTAGCCGGTTTTTACCGCGCTACCTTCACAGTTTTCCAGCTAATTTCGATCTAAGCTGATTTTTGTTGTTTTTCCGATTAAGTTTTTCATCGTGACCTTTCAGAAAAATTAAAACAAGTTACTTATAATATAAATGTAAGCTACTTGAATGTCTCAAAAAACTTACATTCATATCGCATGTAACATACATTTATATCACATGTAACTTTAATTTATACTACATGTATCTTACATTTATGTTACATGCAGCTCACACTTATATGTATATTCACCGTGGGTGGCCATTTCGCCACGCATACGACACGCGACGCAGAAAAAGCGTCCGCACGCGGCCATGCAAAACGGAAAACGCTCTGCGGGACCTTCTCTGCAATTGCGGGGTTCAGTACCTCAAACTTGGGTAATTGAACTGAAAGCAACGTCTGCTGTGAGGCTGAACTCAGGAAGGCGTCGTATATTTCCCTAGGAACTGCCTTCTTGGCCGATTTCATTTACTTGGATATGAGGCGCTCCACCGTCGATATGTTACATGTAACTTAAACGGCCTGAGATAGGTCGCAAGTAACTTACATAGGCTTAGGTATGTTACAAGAAAGTTGTTTTCGGCTTTTTATGTTTCCTCGTATCACCTTTGATAGTGCCCGCTGTGAACGATCTCCGCTGGAGCCGGTCAGTGTCGGAACTGGGTCAGTGAGCCTATCATGAAGTCGAGCGACCGACATGAAGTTGCGCAAGTGCTGCGCCTGACCTCGCGCAACTTTCGGTTGGGTCATAATGTGTGGGTTCCAGAACTGCGAAGCAGTGTCAGTAGAAATAATAAACACTGAAAGTTATGACTATTTTGTACCACCCACCTCAAACAACCGACAGGGAAATATGTGTCAATCCTGATGTAATCCTTGGCTCGGAGCGAGACTTAAAGGCAGCGCTCACGATGAAAAAGTTGCCGGTTTTTTTTTGGCTAAAACGTAAGCTTTGAGTAACGCTAAGAAGATTAAGACCGGAAATGCGACGAAAAACAGTCAGGAAATGGGTGAAAATCCCGCGGTCCAGCCGGCCCGTCGGGTCACTCCGCCGACGTCCTACAACAGTTGCCCTGGATTCGTACTACCGTAGGAACACAAAACGAATTTTCGAATATTCTTCATCGAGACCGCGAAACTATTTCCCGACGTCAGGTTTGATGCGTTGTCCGCAGCCCTCCTGTGCACTACGCATCGAACCTGTCACGCAAATAGACATACTCCTCTATTTTAGTGTTCAGTGGGGACTTTTCCCTATTAACCTCTTCTTAATGGACTTACCTACCCAAAACATCGAAAACTATGAAACGGTTTTTTTATCGTGAACACTGCCTTTGAATGACTCAACTCCCTAACGAATTTTGAGATTGCTTACCAAAATGCTTTTTACTCTATTACTTGTTAGCCGTTTGACGACAGTAACCGAAACACAGAAAAAATCGTTTGAGCACCCGACTCCAATTCGGCCGCAAAATAAAACGCGTTGTACGTGAATGCACTATAGAGCGCATTTCAAGCATGTATCGTCCCGTTTGCTTTTATGAGATTCCAAATTGACTGTGGCATGCGCAGTAGGAGCAAATTTTGTGAAATCGACCAAAAATACGTTTGGTAAGAAAGAAGACGGTGTGCGATGGAGATACGCATGATTTTATCGGCAGTTCAACACAACTGCGTGATCGGTTTGCCTGATTCATTCAAGGAACGCTCCTTACTCTCCTCTAGGCTGACGTTCACCGCAATCTCGATAGAGTACTAGGAATTTCAAGCATGTGCTTGAACTAAAGCCCACAAAAGTTCTGAGATGTCTTCAAAAATAAAAACACGTCTATTCTTGCCTAACGATATGGAATCTTTCACGCTCCACAAGTAGAACTGCACGTCAATACATAGAATGACATTCCTTCAACTCTAAAAGTGGCGAAGGCAATGACTAACAACGCAACGATTGCGTGATACCCGCGTTCTCCTAAAAAATTGCTCAAAATGAATTAGCTAACTTTGCGTTTATGATTTAATAGGCCTCCTAACTCCTGGATTTTGGAAGGGAAGAGAGCCTCAGGTTGGTGCGACGGTTTTGGTGGGTGAAAAATTCAGCGCGAACTACTTCCCCAGTAAAGCTCCAAATCATACGATTCAATCTCCACGGCCGCAGACACAATCCTGGTGTCGTCTGAATCAGGGGTGTGCAATTTCCGTTTACCGATTTACCGATTTTCCGGATTTACCGGTGTTTTTCGGTAAATTTTGATTTACAGATTTACCGATTTTTTCTCGAAATTTACTGAAATTTTTACCGAAAAGAAAATTTGGGTGTTTTTCGCACATTCGGCCTACTTCTTACTCGTATTTCACGGGTTTGCCACCGATATGGCATGCACTTATCGCGATCACCTTCTTCATCCTTCCTTTTTTTACTCTTTTACCCTTTGGCTTACTTTTCGAAAGTTCAAACGATCTCTTAACCTTTTGTATCACGTGCTTCTACTTTTTTAGATACTACTACCAGAAATACATATTTCAATCAGAAATGTTATTAGGTTTGCAATGCAGCAGCCCTGAAGAGCATATTTCAAGAACTGGAAAAAATCTTTTTAGAGCCCCGGACACAACCCTGAATCCACTGCAGTTCTGGAACGACTCCAATGTGAAATTATCGCACCCGCACCTTCCCTCACTGACCAATAAAAACTTTTACAAGCCTTCTGGCACAGCTAAAGGCACAGTACACCCTCAGATATGAATTTTGGGATTTTCGTGTAATTGTGTAGAAGACCCCTCCTGTAGAACACGTGCCAAATGCGAGATCAAGTAAGCGAGATGTAAGCGATCACCACAGGCCCGTCCCCTTCGCTCACCACTACAGGCCCGACCCCCTAACAGATTTTCGAACTCGATAGCGGCTCGATGAATGGATGAATTCCAACATGTCGTCGTTCTTCAGTCCATTGCAGGCCTATCTCCTCATCCTGTTGTGCTCTCCTGCAGCGATTGCTAATGAAGAGTAATACAGGCCTGAGACAACTCGTCCATGAAATTTTCGCCCTTAAAGGCAGTGTTCACAATGAAAATCCTCATTCACTTTCCACAGTAAAATGATAGGGGAGAAGGATCCTAGGCTCCCAGTGCCAAAGGAACGGTAGAAAACGAGCCAGGAGTGGCAAAATAACGGCTGCAAACAAGCGTTTTGGTGCCCCAGACACGCCCCGTGCCCCAGATCCTCCCCTTGAAAGGAACAAATGAAGACTCAGATTACAGGAATGATCAAGTCAAGGAAGTGTTGATAAGTGAGCTGTTCGCTTCATTGCACTCTCAGGTATCATCCATCTAGCGGTCAATTCCTCCACGCTCAAAAATCAACTTAAACAAGGGAGAGCCTCTTTTGGCTCAGAAACGCGTCTTTCGTGTCCTTTTTAAGCATGCCTCGCTATATAGGGCACCAGACCTTCCGTAAACCGTGGAGATATCGCAAGTGAAATTTATCGTGAACACAGCCTTTAAAATGCAGGCATTTTCAAGGAGCCATACCTCCGTTCGTAGGGGGTCTTCGACGATTTCAGAGATACCACTGTGATCATCGTGTGACTCTCTCCAAGATAATCATGAAATCTGAAAAATAATTTCTTGGGTGTTCTGTGCCTTTGAGGCGTAAAGGATGTTTGACGTTCGGTACAGAACTTTGGGGATTCAAACGGCTCATTCTTGTTCAAACACGGAATCATTAAGAAGTTTGTTCAGCTCAGTGTCTGCACGAGCTCTGGAGCAATAGTAGATAACAATGTTCCGACGAGTCGTTGTGAGGTGCAATTCATACTCGGCAGCGCCAGCGCGCTACGCGCGTCACGTGCTTGCGGAGACTATGAAAACGCCAGCGGGGACACCATGGCGGAGTGGAAAAAAAACGGACCTTAACTTTTCCAAACACGCGATTTCAGTGCACGAGCCCATCATTATGGTGCAAATGATAATACTGGAATGAATAATTATGAAACGCAATGAAAATTAGTGGCGTAATAACAAACTACTGCGGAGCGGGCGTCAGATGCGTGCCGCGTGGGCGTGTCGTAACGCCATTCGTACTCCAACACCACACCTGCGCACAACGCGCTGGCGTTGAGGAGTATAAATAGCGCTCAAGCAGCAATAATTCTTATTGTGTCGAAATCGAATCAAGTCGAATTTGTATGATCGAAAAGTGTACCAATCATGGTATTTTCGTTGAAGAAATCGGCGAAATTTCACTTATTTTCGCCTCGCCAAAATTGAAATTCGTCGCGTCGTCAAGTGTGTAGTGCCTCATGATATTGTGTGCCGTGTCATGACGGTAGCGTTTCACAGGAAGCATGCACCGAGTTATAAGAAATGGGAAGCGATCAACGAGCAGCGAGTGCAGCGTCATGGAAAATAAGCAATGCTCCGTCGAGTGTGTGTGCGCGCTTTTTGGGAAGTAGCGTTCCTTTTAGAGTGTGCGCACTCTTTGAAGGTGATTAGCGTAACTTCGGAGCGTGCGCCGCGTCATTGAGATCGAGATAGCGCATCGTTGGGGGGAGGCGAGCGCGCCTTGTGAGAAGTGCATAGCTCTCAACAGGAAAAGTACTGCGCGAATGAGTAGCGAAAGTGAGAAGCGCTTTGTTTGGAGCGTGCTCTGTCTTGGGAAGTGAGTAGCGCTTTTCAGGGAAATCGGGGACACTCCGCGCAGGGTCAAGTGTGGTTGTGAAATTTCACAACGCGGGGTCGCAAAAAATTGTTTCCGAGTATGAATGTTATGGGGATCGCAAAAATTTCGGACCGAAAATGAGAATTTCGTGAATATCCCATAAAATCTCGATTACTTTTGGTCCCCAAGGGAAGGATCGTAGCATTCGGTTTTAGACGCTTGGGCTCGACTACTGAACGAATTTTCGGCGTCTGACACTTCTAGTAATCAACTATAAACTGCCCGGCCTTGGGGAGGGGGATCGCAAAAACATTGGATTTTGAAAAAAAAATTATACGGGGGGCCGCTCCGATTTCGAAAAATTACGCAACGCTCCGTTTGACCCTGACTCCGCGTAAGACTCCCGATAGGAGAAAAAACGCAGACCTACGCGGAGTAATACGATAAAGGGCAGCGGGTGTACAGCATCGCGACGCTCGTGATGACGTCACAATCACGGTTGGGACACTACCTAAATGCCTAGCGGGAGACCCCCAACGAGCAGCCGAACGATGACGTCATTGACTTCAAGGGTTATTCATTTTAATACTCACCACCAGCATGTCGCCCCGGGTTGTCGCGGTCCCACGGCAGAGAAGGTTCCCGCCTGGGTCCACGACAAGGACGCAATCTTTGCCGCGGTCTGCGGTGAAGAACCACCCTCCCCACGGACCGCGGCGAAAACCGCCCCCCCCCCCAGCCGAGAGGATACCCCTATCCCCAGAGGTCAAAAATATGCTGGCCTCCGGAGAGTGACTCGAAGTCACCTCCCAGGGCCGGCATCAAAATGCCGAATGAGGATTCGAGTGGGAAGAGGCGCCTTTTATACCGGCTATGCACGTGATAAGCACGTCACGTGATCACGTGTTGATAACCACCACTCAGACATAGGAGTGGACTTATCGCGACGCACAATAGGAACGATCGCGTGATCAACGGCGATCAAACCGGTATATGAGGGCGATCAAACCGGTAATTGGAGCGATCAACCCGTCTTTAGAGCGCGGTCAACACTAAAGGAGCAGGCGATCAGTACACTTCCATCATAATAGGACACACCGCGCGCGAACCATCAGGGCCGTAGCCGTAGACCTCACGGGTGGCCCTCAAAAGTAAATAGTATGGGGTTCCATGGAGCGCCCATGGCTACCAACACAAGCGATTACCGTCGCTATAGAGGATGCGGTTAAAAATGAAATATTGATTGTACAGGCCATAAAACGGCCAATGTCTCACCGTCGACTGCGTACCACGCGCTGCGCGACCGCACGTGCGTCGGAAGCAGACGAGTTTTGGCCGCCGCGCGACGAGTTTCGGCCGCCGCGCGGCGGCCAAAACTCGTCTGCTTCCGACGCACGTGCGGCCGCGCAGCGCGCGGTACGCAGTCGACGGTGAGACATTGGCCGTTTTATGGCCTGTATCTTGAGCTACCGCAGCTATCTACAGCTCAATAAAGCAAGGCTTGCATAGATAATCACAATGGCTCAGGATACTATCAATATATCATTTTCAACCGCACCTTTCGACAGAGGTCGCTTGTGTTTGTTAACCATGGACGGTCACTTAGAGGTCACCCAGGAATGACTTGGATGGTCTACAAAACCAGAAATTGGTCTACAATTCAAGACAAGACTCAATTTTCTCTCGTTATGGGCCGGAATCATACTTACCGCGACGGATGATGAAAAGCTCAGCTTACCATCCTTATCGACCAAAAATCGATATGCATCCATGGACGATTGAAGTAAACACTGCATCGCGTCGGCGATGAATATGGTTCCGAGCCATTTTGATTCTTTCTTCTTTCTCTAATTAGTCCTGAATTCTTAGTCCTGAAATCGAGATTGGACTAATTTTATTTTGAACAAATCTCAAACACATTTATTAGACGCATAAATGCACTGGACACACAGTTGTACGAATCATTCAAGACAAATTCGAATAATGCCTAGTGGATACTGGGTATTTACTAATACTGTGGACAGTGGATACATAGAGTTAGCGTAATAAATTTAGTCTAAGGAATGGACGGGGCTGCGACGGTTAATCGCCGCGCGCGAGACAGAACCCCGTTGGCCGAAAAGGCCGCCAACACCGCACGGCTAGCCGCCTTTTCCATGCATCAGACTAAATCGAATACGGAAACCATACATGCACCGAACACACACGCATTGTGTGCATCTTCACAGAAGAATGCAAACAATCCTTGGAAAAGTAGACTCGAGATGCGGAAGGATCATAAACGGAATGCAAGCAAAGGACCCGCAAATGAATGAGCATACAAGAGCATGATAGAGGAGGCATTGAGCATCAAAACAACAGTAAAACAGAAAACAAAAATTTTACACTAACAGAAGTGGCAAAACATTTGATGACACGACAAAACTGCCATCATAAGCGATCGAATGAAAGAAATGAGCATCCCGAAATTGATTATCGAATATAAGGCGCAGCTCATGCATGGTGTTGCTTCTACAGAACAATAGGATACATACAAAACTATAAAGCAGATGCGAACATCTCATCTCCAAAAGTTACAAAACAAGCGGGACTTTGGATAAACTCTAAATTTTTTCATGGACAACTGTCTCTCGGAAACTCGTAAACGTGACATGTCTTCGAACCTGGTCAAGCAGGCCGTTGTATAGGACCAAAACGGAGGTACGATACTGTTGGTGCCCGAAAATTCAGAAAAGTTTTACGACTGCATCACAAATCTTTGTTGAGTATCAGAATTAAGACAATCCCCATTGGGAATTTTCATACCAGGGCTGTTAATCGCACGACCCCCCCCCCGAATGCGAGTATGGAGCTCATGCGGCCCGCTCGGTTTTTAAGCAAATCGTACGTAATCATCAATCGTGTTCAAACGTGTTCTGACAGCCATCAATCACTTATCACTCCAGCAAGGCGTATGTTTAGCGTTAGGAGCCGATCGTGGCGCCGAAGCTCTATACCGCTATTCCAACTCGCCCCCTTCCTTCTTAACTGCCTTTCGATAACATACACAATCGCGCTAGTACCTCTTTTCGCAGCATTTCAATGAAATGATGTCATAGCAAAACTATGGCTAAAACGAATTATGAACCCAACCCTACCCTTTCGAGACAATTCGGTGCCAACCAAGTGCAGGAAAGCCAGTGTCATGCGGATACAGGATCAGAGTGTAGTACGCTCCAGATCCGAACGGATGGTTTTCAGGTTTCAGTAAATTGTGGATTTGGAAAGTTCCGGGGTAGCAAATCCTTGGGAAACCAGGAAGGTTTTCATATTCAGAGTGTGCAATACCAGGGGCCGGAATCATCAACGAAATTTGGGGTAATTTATACCTCGAGTTTAATTAACTCCACTCCATACCCCAAAATAAACCCCAAATGTATGTATCGGATACTCCCATGTATACCCCAAAAATTGGGGTTTTATTTTTTGATGAATCGCAAAAACTTACCCCGCGGAGTAAATTATACCCTAAAACGACGGTTTTATCGTTGATGAATCCGGCCCCAGGTGTCCAATCCATGGCCGGAAGTAGCAGGCCGGCGCCCTTCACCACCCCCTTAACTTATGTAACAATTCCAAAAAATAATGTGAATCGTAAACTGCCCAAAATTTCACGCCGGGCTTCTCAGAATTCTTCGGCAGGAACGAAAATTTGGGAAGCAAACTCGCAGAGTAACCTTTATACATGCATATAAAAAGATTGCGAGAAAAGATCGATTTTCGGGGATGAGAAAAAATGAGAGGTGTCCGAATTTTTCGCCTCTTTTGGGGGGGGGGAGAGGTCGTACTCTTTTTTCTGCATTCGACATGCTTGGGTAATGCTTACTCTAGAAATTAGTTCAAAGGAGATGAAGCATTTAGAAATCTCCAAATTCTGGACTGGAAAATCAATTTCAAAGGTGCGAGTTTCCTTTTCTAGTCGAACAGAGTTTTTCATGCTTATATTCGATCAGGGTTTTGTCAAAAGCCTAATATTCGGGAGGGATAACTTCAGCCAGGACCTTCAATTTAGAAAGACGACAAGGGTAACCTTGCAGGGACTTGGCCGGATCCTCTCGCCGAAAAGCACCTGACCGAAATTCTCTACCGGACATTTTTTCTCAGAACCAACGCAGAATTTGAAGCTGAAAAATGGAGGTAAAATAAGAAATAAGGTATGATCAATGGGAAAATGAATTCAAAACTGAACAAATCTATGATAATCATAGGCAATTACAGACTGATCACTATCCAAACGATTCACATACGGCATAAAATCGCTCTGAAATCATGAAAAAGGGTTTATATCAGAAACTCAAATAAAATTATGTAACACTAACCGTGAGCTACACAGGAAATTTAGTGAGGCCAGGCCGGGACGATAGAAAGCTGAACATAATGTGGCTAATATAAAGCAAGAGACCACGACCCAACACATTCTGAGGCGAAAACTCATAAACTCGGGCTAAAAACGGCACAAATAACGAAATTGACAGGGAAAATTGTAATTGTTTGATACGGGATGTACCAGCGTAAGGACATCGTAGAAGATCAACAAACTAGTGGGGATAGAGTGTAACGACATCGTAAAAGCAGTAGCAGGTAGAAATTTTAGCACTAGGGATCTTGTGCTAGCGTAACCTTCGGCTAGCCACGGAGCGCTTTATTGTATCCGAAACACTAACACCGTGTTCCGCGTAGGATTTGAAGCTGGGGCCGAATGCATCAACAGGCCGGGTTGGGCCAGGGGCAGGGCAGTCTGCGCCTTTGAAGATCTCCGCAAAAAGACACAAAATCATTCGTGCCCTGGCCGCCCCAGCTAGGAGGCTGGGGCTCTTAGAGCAGCGAAAAACACTGCTGGGGCACGATTGATTAGATAATCTACTGCCCTCGCACTGCGATCCTCAAAGATGACGACTGCCCTGCCCCAACTCGTCCGGCACCTGAAGTCTAGCGCTGTTGATGTTACCTCATTGAATATTAATATGATTATTAGACGCCATATGCAACAGCTGCGGTGGTCCCACCATGACTGGCAACAAAGAAAGTTTAAAGGACGCAATATGCAACAGCTATGATGGCCCCACCACGATTCGTCAACGAGAAAATTCAAAGGACGCAATATACAACAGCTATGATGGTCCCACCACGATTCGTAAGAGAGAAACTTGGAAGGACGCAATATGCAACTACTATGGTTGTCCCACCGCGATCCGAAACGAAGAAAGCCTAAAGGATTCAACATGCGACACCCACGGTGGTCCCACTACCATTCGTCACTGAAAAACTTTGAAGGACGCAATATGCAGCGGCTATGGTGGTCCCACCACGATTGGTAACGGGGAAACCTAAAGGAAGCAATATACAACAGCTATGATGGTCCCACGATTCGCCAGTGAGAAACCCATGGAAAATCAGAAAGAACAACAATGTTGTTGTTGTTCACTCAGATAAACAACAAGAACAACATTCATGAATGAATACGAGATGAACATGAACCAAGGAAGAACCGTGATGAAATACAGACGGACACAAATCTGTGAACTCCACCATGGAGATGCGCGCAATTATGAATTTAAGTTTTGCGCGTAAATTAAGACGCAAGTCAACCCAGAACACACCACACACACCACCTCACGGTGGAACGCGATCAGTCCGATTCTTGCTGGACATCAGTCCTATTACTTAGCTTGCGCGCGATCCGACCGGATGGCGAAGCGGTTGTATCGCCAGCACCAGAGTGCAATCGCTCTGACCGCGTCCTATGCGCGAGTTTCTTCGCGGTCAGTCCTAATTGGGCTTTCGATCGCGGTCGAAACCGTTCCTGAGCGCGGTAAGTATAAGTCCGCCCTTATGTCTGAGCATATCAAGCTACGCTGTGATGTATCACAGTGTTAAGACTTGTCATCGTGTTCAAACAAGAATGAGCCGTTTGAATCCCCAAAGCTGTATACCATTCCTCAGGATGTTTTCCTCAGCTGGCCTGATTTTGAGTCACTACAGAAAGGTCTTGACGACAAAAAATTTCGAAATGTTGTCAGGCAAAAACGCGGACTTACCGCGTAGAAGACTAGGGCCGATCGCGTGATCAACGACGATCAACCCGCATTTTGTGCGCTGTTAGCGCTAAAAGGCCAGGCGGTCGGTCCGTCTAGAAGAGAATCGGACTTAACGCGAGGATCCTTAGAAGCCTCAGCCGTATTAATCCCCGGGGTCAAATGCATGAACGCACTCCACGAGATTAGGTAAAGTGCGGGGAAGGCACTGACCAATGACGGAGCGCCGCTGATCAATCGCCCTTGATCAGCGGCGCTCCGTCACTGGTCAATGCCTTCCCCGCACTATACATAATCTCGTCGCGTGCGTTCATGCATGCGGTCCCTGCCCGCGGTAAACGAGATGGGGGCACCCATGCATGCACGCTTGACCACGAGTGACCCTCAAAACGAAAAAGGAGCCCCGGATTTCTACTTCAATTATCAGCTTCCACATATAAATAACACCTTTATTACCTCACGCTCGCATTTGTAACAAAGACCACAAATTTATCACATGCACGCTCAATAACATATCATAATAATTACTCAGCATGAACAAATGTACGGAAACATGTTAAACTACATGGCAGATCGTATGCAGGGATAAGCGGGTATTGGACTTCCCTATACCAAATAACGGTAAAATTTCCTTGTTATTATTCAGTTGTTCGTTAATCGTTATCCGTTTATACGTTATGCAACCATTTTAGGGGAAATTTATTATTACCGTCATTTGTTATCGGAAACCCCTCACATGAAATGAAAACAAACAGAGAGCATAAAAACATGAATGAGCAGCTGTAAATGAGGGGACTACAAAACAGAGGCAAACTTCATATTATCAAAAGATATTATGCAAGCTAGACCCTTTATGAGATCAGCGGATCGGACAGACAACGAGCCTATGGAAACATTGAAGAAGAATGCGTTATTTTCTCTAAGTTTACCTATTATAGGGATTCGAGACTACCTGATTCCAGAACGAGAGAACAAAATGGGTCAGTCAGTTTGTACTCTTCGATTAGGACGTTAACCGTGTTATCAGTTTCGGCGTACAAGAATAAAACCACGGATACTATGATGTGGTCGGTTCCCAGCATGTAGACGGCGTGTTGTTGGAATTTCAATAGCTTCCTCCAGTAGGTCTTCGACGAATATACATTGCCTCGAACCACCAGACGCGAGCTGAGACAAAAGTAGTTTTTTTTGATTGCCGATAAGCGTACAGAAAGACACATTTGGTGAAAGGAGAAAAAAGCATGTACTCTCCTAGAAGGGCGGTTGGCTTGTATGATGATATTTATATGCAATACGATATTTATATGCGATCCGTGGTCAGAATAGTTTCCTTGCTGCTGCCCCATGAAGTATCCTCCAGCGCCATTAACACATTGAACTTGGCTTTGGAAACTGCCCACTTTTGCTGGGTGTTTTTATGAAACCTCGACAATGGGTCGGTACAAGACCCCGTAGTTTGACGAAAGAGCAGCTGGCAAGCGATCTTCATCTTAGTTGACTTCAGGATGGGCGCTATGCTCTCCGGGGTCCGCTGTGAAAACTGCGTCGAAGTAGCTACCGCCATTTTGTATACGTGAGCATTGTGAACAAGCTACACTAGATAATTGTCTTACATTTCAGAACTACATTTATATATAGATACCTAGATAATTAACTTACATTTCAGAACTACATTTATATATAGATACCTGTGTTCTGACAAGGGAACCAGTATAAGTCATAGTAACCATTCCAAATGAAAAGTACTTTTCTAGAACCATTTTCGGACGAAAAGTCCGAGTATGCCCATCGCAGCTGCCTAGACCCACTCTTAAAGAAGTTATAGGAGCTTTTTCCCTGATTTGATTTTCGTACCTATTGTAGCCTCCAAAAAGCGCATTATTTTTACGAAAATCCGGAAACAGACCTGATAATCGTGTTCAGCGCCCAAAACAACCACCTTAGGCAAAGTTAGGGTGAAGGAACATTTTCCAAACTTTGTGCAGACTAACAGCGTTTTGGGCTTGTACGGATTTTCGGTCGGACGTTTATTTATACCAATTAAAGGCACTGTTCGCGATAAACTTCATCCTCGAATTTTTCATGACAAACGCTTCTCGTAGCTCTCAGAAGCAGAACAGCGTCGAAAAAATGGGACGAAAAGCTACCCAGGAGCCACAAAATGGCTTAGAAAAGTGCGAAAACCCCGCCGCTGTGGGCAAGTGCCGCCTCTTTCCGCCCCTCGACGTGAACAAAGGAACACTCGAAATCGTGAGATGAGCGATGGTTTCCGATCAAAAGCCCCGTTCTTCCCTTCATTCTTTACTTCTCTCTTTACTCAGGTCAGCTCGCATACATTGGCTGCAAAAGACGGAAGTTGCAAGCCTCGGACAACTCGTTCACCATTTTCCCTAGCTCAATTTTTAAGGGACCATAGCTCCATTCGGAAGCAACATTGGAATCAGAATGGGACCGGTTTCAAGATAGGCAAAAAACAGAAAAGCGGTTTTTATCGCGAACAGTGCCTTTAAAGGGCTCTCGAAGCGTTTTAGATAAGTATTCCAGATTTGACTTAAAATTCGCCTTGGGGGGTTATTGTGGTACTGATCACGAATCTGAGGTTAATTTGTCGTTTTTCCGAAGTTCTCGACTAAATTTGTTCAAAGCTTCCCACTGGCAGAGAAAATTGACGGCACAACCGACTTTTGGCAATTTCCGGAATGTGGCGACAGATGTCGCTCAAATTGTTCATCTAGAGGTTAATTGGAGTGCTCAACACGAATCTGATGTCAGTTTATCGATTTTTCACAACTTACGGTAGATTACGGTGGATATACGGTTTTATAGTGGTTCCCTTGTGAGAAACAAACTTCTCTGCAATAGGGGCGATTAATTGTAAAATCAGAGTTGCGGACTGAGAATACAAAAAAAAACTAATTTTATCGCAATCTCATCAACGACCAAAGACTTTATGGGCTTTCAGAGTGGCGTTGCAGCCAACATCGCTGACGTAGAGAATCTACAAAAGATGAGGAGTGTTACGTAGTCCTGCATAGCATTCCCCATCTTTTGTACAATTTCCGCGTCAGCAAATTCCGCTGAGACGACACTATGAAAGCCCCTTTTCTGAACAAACCCACGCCGAACCTTCGCGGCAAATTTCTTGCCCTAATCATCCTATTTTCAATTTAATTAATAGTGAAAGAAACCACCAACCCACATCGCCCTCACCGGAGCAGTTCGTCTTCGCAGTCTTCGATTTGTCAAGAAACGCTCCCATCAGAGCTCTATTCGCGTCCGTTATCTCCACCAATCCAGACGACGTCAGACGCCACGTTCGAAGCACAGGACGTGGTGCAAGGGTAATCACTGTAAGTGACTGAACTTCTTCGACTGTTTCGGATCGATCAATCGCTGATGCGCTCAGGCAACATGACATCCCATATTCTCTGAAATAACACCAACAGACGGTATACGGCCGCGTATAGTTGGGCCCGTGGCCTGCTTCCTTAAGAGAAAACATTAAAATCTCACTCTCTGCTGGCGCAGCGAAGGCGTGCGCCGGCCCGCTAGTTGACTCAGGCCGAGGGAAGAGCGCAGCTGATCACCTTACCATACCACCAGCCGCCGGTGAGGTTTAAACCTCACGCGCCAGCCGTGGATGAGATTTAAATTTTTTTACTTGAGGAAACAAGCCGATGACCTAACTATACTCCATTTGAACACACAATTCACGAAGAAACTTGTTATCGGATTTTCGCGGATAACATGGACTGATATGCGAAAATTACACAACGGTTTACAAAAAATATGTAATTTTGGCAAATTTGAGTAGCACAATTATGATACTTTCGTTTAAACACTTAAGAGCGCGACATATAATAATTTCGGGTAGAAATCACGGGTAAAACCCTCGTTGCGTCAAGTCGCAACCCTGCTCAACACTGTGGGTGGGGGAGGCGTTGTATTTTTTTGGCCCGAGAGAAGGAATTCCCCAATTCGGGAAGGGGATCATAGAAATTTCAGAAAAAATTTCCCAGCTCAGAAGGTTCCCCCTACACACCTCAGGCGCAAATCCCCACACTTCTAGAATTTCGAGAGCATGTTTCCTCCTTTGTGCGCACAAACACGTGTTCGAAGCCCTTACACACGTCTAACAACGATCTTAAACGTTTTTTTTTTCGAATCAAAAATATCTTTTTCGCGGTTGTGCGCACTCCTTCCTCAGTCCCGCCCACTTTCCGAAACTCTGAACACGTCTTCGCAATCCTTACACATGTCCAACAACAATCCCGACACCTTTTTCGAATCCTGAAGCACTTTTTCGCAGTTGTGCGCACTCCTACCGAAGTCCCGCCCACTTCACACCCATTGAATGCACGCCTGTAAAGCACTTTCCACAATTCTATTCATTTGCCCGAATCCTTGCACACTTAACACAAATGTGCCCACGACCAACAACCCTGCGCTCAACACACTTAGTCGTTTCCAAGACACAGCATTGTCATATTCACTACTAATACTACTAAAACAATTCAGTCAATAAGAAATACAAGTAGAACCATAGGAAATACCACGGAAACACAGAAGGATGACGCGGAGAGGAAGAAAAACAAACAAAAACATCAGTAAAACAAAAAAACTCAAGCACCGCAGCAAAAATATTTTGAAATCAGGCGTGAAGTTGACGGGTTCTCGACCCGTGCTCACCAAACATTTTCCCTCACGTCTGCGCGCGGTCGGTACTAAAGTTGCGCGGTTTCTGCCCGCCTTGCAAAGTTGCGCGCGGTCAAAGGACCGCGAAGCGGTTGTACCGCGATATTCCGCCCAGTTCGCAAAATTGTTCGCGGTGTCGTAATTGATTTATTGTCGCGGTTCCAGCGCGCGGTCAGTTCTATACTCCACTTTTTGCTCGCGATAAGTCCGCATTTTTGTCTGAGTTACTTTCTCAAAATCAGCGTCCCGCTGATTAGGTTCAGCCGTTCAGCTCAGTTTAATATGTAAAACTCACTCATTATTTGCCCTATAATCATGCACCATTGAAAATTATACATAAATAATATTGTTCATTTCTGCTATCGTATGGGATATGAACCAAAATCGAAGTCAGAGTTTTTACCTAATTTTCCGTTTTTACCGTATTTAGCGAGAAAAAATTTCGGTAAAAACTTTAGGTAAAAAATCTACCGAAAATAATTTTCCGCACACCCCTGGTCTGAATAGCGAGACGTCTACGAAATCGAAAAAAAAACTTAGTATTATGCGTGTAACGTGAAGTTTGGTGCAACCACACACAAAACTTTCAATTTACGGCTCGGTCGGAGTATAGTGCTCAAACGGTTTTTCTCTGAGTTTCGATTACTGTCGTTTGGCGTAACAACCAAAAGCGATAGATGCCTGACGGAGGGCCGACCCCTTCTGACGGAATGCCATGAATTCGACTTCCTGCATATTTCCAACTGTACGTTTTTGATGAGCTTAACTTCACGTTCTAGGCCGGGTCAAAGCCAGGGATTAAGCATAAGAAACGTTAAAAGATTTACAACGCTTCCGAAATCTTATATACCTGTCTTTTATCCAGACAAAATTCCTTTTCGCAAATGCGGACAACACCTGCTACAAAAAAAACGATGGTGATTGTTCTGGGGACAGAGATTCATGACGCCGGTACAATCTGGTCCCAGCACAATTATCATAGTGTCGCGGGCTGCAAAAGCGGTTATTGGCAACTGCAAATTGGAATTTCGCTACGATAAAGGCAGTACTTTGCTCGACCGGCATGGTGGGTGTAGGCGCGGAACACATGGCTGCAGACCACTAAGCAGCCCGCGCCCCTGTTGCGTGCGCCGATCGATCATCACATTTCTCGTGGGCGCAAACGACGCAGCGCAGTCTGCTGAGGTCTCCGCAGCAATCTGTTTCGTGGTTACCCCAACTATACACACTGTTCACTCATAAGGCCATTTAAAGTTGTTGCGCTGAAAATTAGGGCACCCTACCCTCTATTTCAACACCAATCCTACTGTACTCCTACTTTGGTGAAGGTTGAAAAATTGTACACCTGGGTGTTCAATCAGAGTAAATACGGAATGTAGCTCTCGCTAAAAATCTTACAACAACTTAAAGGCAGTGGTCGCGATCAAATATGTTTGTCGCCTTTTTCTCCCTAAACCCTTTTCTGGGTCTCGATTAGTAGGACCTATAAGAAAAAATCGCGAAAAAACCGCTGCTTTGGGCCAAATTTAAAGCCTAAACTTTCTTGTCTTTTGATGGTGGACGAGCCCACTCAACATCATCGGCATCGATGACCTCTTATATCAAGAACACCAGGGCGGGGATTCATGAGCGCACCCGGCTAGGTTTGGGTTTGGTTAGGGCAGCAACCCCAGCGGTAGCCAAACCGCAAATCGGGATTCACAACCGCTCCATCGTGGTTGGGTGGCTAACCAGTCTGCGGTCACGTACTGCCACACAATTGACGCCGAGATTCTCGTTGGGAGAGAATCAATATTCGCACTCTAGTCCTTATTTTTCTCGTGACTCGTCATTGCATTTGCGTTTGATTTCTAGTCTTGTAACCTGAATTTTTTAAATTCACATTGTCATCAGCCTACATATTTTTTGGTGTTTGTTCACTTCTATCTCGCTTTAAAATTCTGAATTCTTCACTATTTTTTTGTTCAAAAATTCTTCTTACTTTTGATTCTTTCAGCCTCCTTTTATTTTTGGTGATCTATTGGTATCACTAATGGTATTTCGGGCTTCTTCCGGAACACTTAGGTGAGTATTTCATTATCTATTTCTTGTTTTTCTCTTTTTTTCAAATTTTTTTAATTTCACTTTTTTAAAGCACCCTTTTCAGTTTTTTTTTCTTTCAGACCTATTTTTGTGATATTGTTTCTATTGCTTTTTCGAAGCTTCTGCAGGAACACCTAGGTGAGTATTTAATTACCCATTTCCTTTTTTTTTCTTTTTTTCAGATTTTTTTTTCAATATTTCTTTTTCTAAAGCACCCCTTTCCAATTTTTCTTCTTTAAGCCTTATTATTTGTGACATTGCTCCTTTCGTGTATTTGAAGCTTTTTCAGGAACGTTTAAGTGAGCATTATGTTGCCTATCTCCTGTTTTTCTCTTTTTTCATATTTTTTTTTCAGAATTTCTTTTTTCCAAAGCGCCCCTGTTCAATTTTTTTTTCTTTCAGCCTCATTTTTTGTGATATTGCTTCTTCCGCGTATTTGGAGCTTTTTCTGAAACATTTAGGTGAGTATTTCATTGCCTATTTCTTGCTTTTCTCCTTTTTTCATATTTTTTTTTCAAAATTTCTTTTTTCCAAAGCACCCCTTTTCAATTTTTTTTCTTTCAGCCTCATTTTTTGTGATATTGCTTCTTCCGCGTATTTGGAGCTTTTTCTGAAACATTTAGGTGAGTATTTCATTGCCTATTTCTTGCTTTTCTCCTTTTTTCAGATTTTTTTTTTCAAAATTTCACTTTTCTCAAGCAACCCTTTTCAATTTTCTTCTCTTTCAGCCCTATTTTTTGTGATATTGCTTCTTCCGCGTATTTGGAGCTTTTTCTGAAACATTTAGGTGAGTATTTCATTGCCTATTTCTTGCTTTTCTCCTTTTTTCAGATTTTTTTTTTCAAAATTTCACTTTTCTCAAGCAACCCTTTTCAATTTTCTTCTCTTTCAGCCCTATTTTTTGGGGATCTATTGGTATCACACACTTCGGGCTTCTTCTGAAACGTTTAGGTGAGTATTTCATTGCTTATTTCTTGTTTTTCTCTTTTTTTCAGATTTTTTTTTCGAAATTTCACTTTTCTAAAGCAACCCTTTTCAACTTTTTTTCAGCCCTATTTTTTGATAACTCACTGGAAACGTGGATTTTGCGCTTCTTCACGAACTTTGACGTAAGTATGTATTATCAGATTTTCCCTTCGAAATTTTACTTTTCTAGAGCATTTTCAACTATTTGTAAATTTTCCCATGTGTTTTCTCCTTTGCAGTAGAATGCGTGGTTGGGAGGAAGTGGAAGACATCGAACGCTTGATTGAGCTCGCCGAGCCTCGTCGTTCTTAGGCCCTAGTTATACACCGGCGGGACGCTGCGGAAATAGCAAGACAACTATCACTTATATGCGCCCTAACTGCGCTCAGGCATGCCAAAAGGAACAGTAGTCGCAGAAAAACGCGGCGGAAGCCCGTCCCGAGCCGTTATACACGCCGCGGCACTGTACACTGCATCGTTATGGGACCTGCCCTGTTGGGAATTTGCCAATTTCCACCAGCTGATTATTTTTCAGATTTAAAATTGTTAAAACATTACCAAAACGACATAACGAGCACTGTAATGACGAGAGGAATTGATTATTAGTGCTATTCTGCAAATAAAAAGTGTCAGAAGCGAAAAAACCGATAAAATACCATCAAAAACGCCTGGAAATTTTTGTCCGCAGTATTGCGTCAAAGACGCCGAAGACGCAACATTGCAGACGAATCCCAGATTCACGCAGCAAGCGGCGGCAATGTCATCGCGAGACGTTTTCATTCCGCTGGTGTATAACTAGGGTCTTACTTCAGCTGGCTTGAAAATGAATTTCAATCAATGAACCTTCGAATTTATCTACATATCTAGTCAAAAACATTGACTGGAGTGCTTTATTTCATTGTTCAACTGTTTTTATTTGGTAAATTAGCATTTATTTCTTCCTCTGAATGTCGACGATTTTTGACTGTTCGGCATGAGACGGTGATCTTTTTGGTCGACGCTGTGCACGTGTGCACAAACTGGCATTTTTGGGCCTTAAAACCTCTATTTCAGGCCCCTTTTTCACCTCGCTACCTTCATAGTGTTTCAGCTCTTTTTGATCTAAGCTGATTTTTGTGATTTTTTCGTTAACGTTTTTCATCGTGACCACTGCCTTTAACATTTTCAGATCTGGATTCCTGCACGTAAACTCACCACTGCCATGATACAGATGGCCAAGTTTCCTAGAGACGCTCCAAGCGGATCGAGACCAACACTGAGCAGAATGACGAATGCAAACGCATTGACCACTAAAAAAAGGTAGCACTATGGAGCGAGAAGCGAAGAAGAACCACCTATTAACCAAAAAACAACAAATCTTGAAGGGTTATGGGAGGATGCTGAGAATTTTACATAAAAAAATGCTACTCTGTGGTCAGAGCAAACTTGAAATTAAGAAGTTGTAGAACATCATAACATGACTATCCCAAAAAAGAGGAGTATGGGCCGGATAGAACAAGGGCTGTGCACACGTGGCAATTCTGAATATGCGATCCGCTCAGCTGTGAACCTCAGACATCCCCCTTCGGAAAACTAGAATAGGCTGCAATCTTACTCTCACTCAGCTGCCGTGACTTCGACTACCTGTGACGAACGAGAATCCAAGAAAGCATCAACTAGGCCCCCGTCATAGTTGAACGACAGTCCGGCGTATTCCCTCCTAAGTCGTCGTCCGTAGACCCGCCTGGGTCGTTCACAAGCCAGTCCAGGCCACGCTCGACAGGATGCCGTAATGGTGTTAGTGACATTGTTGATCCAAATTCGATCGGAGTGGTTGATATTATTGATGCAATTTCGATCGGGCTGGGACGGAAGGACTACGTACGACCCAGGACGGTCTATCGAAGGACAAATGCTTGCCTCTGCATTGAGTGCTATACTTACGAATCGACCGGGTGGGATTAGTTGAACCTACAGACGACCCAGGACCGCCTATGGGAAGACAATTTCTGTCTTCGTTTTGCGTGCTTTACATACTTATCGACAGGGTGGGAGTAAGGAGTATCGCTCGACTACATATTATGCCCAGATCACACTTTTCGCCACAAGCGACGTAACGTTGATATTGGCAGATGCTATGTGCAGCTTCAAACCGAGGAAAGCGACGTAATGTTCCTCCTGCATACCGACAGAAAATCGATATACCTGGCATGTGCTATCGCGGTCGCTCATCGCGGGTAGTGAGATTCCGGCCTTATGGGGACCTTAGAGAGATTTACGTTGTCCCGCGAACACGCTCATACGTGGACGCACGCACGCTCATATTGGATCCAGAATGGAATAGAAAGATAGATTTCATTACAGAATGGGGTGTAAACGGAAGGTGACAAGAGTTGGAAAGCTTTGATGTACACAGAGATCTGAAGGAGCGACCATAGCTAGCAACACAAGCGACAAGCGTCGTGGGAGTATGCGTGATTACGAATGAAATATTGATTGGAGCTAGGAGCGATTGTTGATAGCTAGTATCAGCGAGCTGCAATCAATAGTTCATCCCAAACCAACTTAGAGTCGGCCGGCACGCACCGATACTTTGCGCTCCTTAATATGAGTTGGCGCAAACTCGGTGCACGTGTCTTCTGGTTCCGAGCCAAATTTATGTACTCTGTTCCCTCGCGAGCTAGTGCTGAGCGAGGGTAGAGACTGTGAGAAAGTGTGGGGAGAAGGAGACGCAGCGAACGCGCGCAGACGCACGCGTTGAACGGAAATAGATTTCACTCGGAAATAGAGGGTATGTTGTGACATTTGTGCACCGAGTTTGCGCCAACCGTTAATTAGGAACGCAGAGTATGAGTGCGATCCGTGCCGACTGTACCTGAGCGACGGTTGTCGTTCGTGTTACGGACGCTCTCTAATGAAAACCAAAAAAAATAGAGCGGTGGGAGGGATTTAGCCAGGACAGGATTCATTCGATGTGAATGCGATGGAAGAAAGAGGAGAGCTCGGTAAATTTGTAGGTACGAAAGTTCATTATTTAGTGCAATTCAGGTTTCTCGAATCTCGCTCTGGGTTTACCTCGGTTTCCAGGATATTCCCGGGTCAGATTTGGGACGATATTTAAAGTCCCTAATCCGCCATAGTAAATATCAAATCTATTTATACTAAAATATTGGTGAACTTATCGTCTTTCTTCTAAGGTCCTTACATTGCATGTTACAAACTTCTTTTATAATTTTACTTGCCACCGCCACTTCTCACCAGCCTAAGGTTTCAGGATCAAACTAAATTTTTAACACGTGTACCTACCCTATCACTACCTCCTTTCAAACTTTTGACTATCGTTCCTTTTGTCCTCCCGTTCTGTGATCAGATTTTTTTTTGAATTATCCATACACTCGCGTCCATTCTAAAGCGCACTGTGTAAGTGCGGACAGAGCAGAAAAGTCACGCGGCACGACGGATTCTGAAGAATCGCGACATTTCCGATGCTTTCGGCTTGACCCTTTTCAGTCCATGCTTTAGAAAATCAGAGAAAAAGGAAAGAACGGAATTTAAAACGCACAGTAAGCCCCATTCCGGAATTTCGTTTCGCTACGTTTTTAAAAACCAGTAACGTTAGGTGTCTTTCATAGTCCCCACAACAGGCGATTTTACCACTTGTTTGATTACTTAAAGGCATCGTACGCGCTGAAAACCATGTCTCGTTTTTATATGTTTTTGAGATGTTAGCCCCCTATAGTGACTAAAGGTAGCGAAAAGCCCGCTCAAAAACGTTAACTTTTCAAGAAAAAACGTTTTAACAAAACTTCTGAAAATCATTTGAATTTCGCGCCGGCATCGACTCGGGATAGTTACGCGGAGGGCGCAAGGAACAGTTTTACAATTCGTCCATTGGCGCAGCGTTGGAAGCAATCGCTCGTTTTGTGACGAGAAATTTCCAGTCGATAATGCCACTTTCGTCCGACGGTGCGTCAGCGTAGAGTGGCATGCCCTGTACTTAGCGACACGACGTTCTGCTCAAATATTGCGGATGGTGGCCATCGTGTATCAACACCCCTGAGGAGGCGGGAGAAACGAGGGAGGAGCGAGGTTTCTGATTGGACGCTACAGCAGGGGCCGGGGCTAGCCCGTGTTGTGTCCAATCAGAAACCTCGCTCCTCCCCCGTTTCTCCCGCCTCCTCAATGGTCTTGATACACGATGGCCACCACCCAAATATTGCGAAAGTGCCAAATGACTGACGGAAGGGCCGGCCCCTTTTGACGCAATTACTCACTTTCCACTTCCTCTATGCTCACATTGGTACGTTTTTGAGCAGTCAAGCTCGTTGTACGTTCTCACAGTGGCCCGAGGAAGGGATTGAGCATAAAAAATGGAAAGTGGATTTCAGCGCGTACGATGCCTTTAATTCTCAGTTTGTGTCTACACCATCACAAATGACTCTAGCATTGTCCTACTCTACCGGGTAAGCAAATGCATGCCTATAAATTCTGTGCAAAAGTTGAAGCCTAATTTTACCCCACCCCACCACGGCGAAGCTGCAGCAGATTTCATGGTTGCTTCCCTCGCGTGCCGAGGGAAGCAACCATGAAAAAAATGTAAAATGTTTCGTACAGTCCACCGCTCGTCCCGTGGAGTGAGGACTATGAACGATACCTTATTGTTAGTGAGATTTTCCTGCGCTGCTGCTGCGGCAGTCATAGCAAGTCAAGCATTTTTGATGACATCTCAAAGTTGTCTCCTGTATCAGACATTGTCCTTCAACACAGAAACTAAAAATCAAAATTCCGCAATTAAAAAAGTTCTAAGCGCTAACCTGCCACACCACACAACATAGTGCAAGCCATTATGAAGTTGCCGACAAGGAATCCACAAACCCATCTTTGATCCTTAAAACATCCCAGAATAAAGACATGCATACGCTTCTACCTAGAATGAGGAGCGTTTTGAACTGCTCTTTTCGTACCGTGAATATCTGAAATAGACCAATTGATTTTTCTCCTTCAGTTCCCTTTCGCATGCCTGCCATCAGTGGTTCGGTTTCTTCCTCGTCACATCCGTGGTAGAATAGGATCGATTCTTTAGCAAGTTCATCTTCATCCTTCGTTACGAGAAAGCTTGAAAGTCATCGCTGAGGTACGAAACTAACACATGTAGGCTAGCGAATCGCAGTTGCTGACCTAGGACTTTCTGGGACGAACAGAATGAGGATGGTGACGAGAATCGTTATCGCAAGCTCCACACCATAGACCACCCACCACAATTTCACAGTACCGAAAAACTATAAAAGGAAGATGATTTCGAAGAAGATCGATTACATTTCCATCCGCGAATTCTCATTCTTGTGAGTATCGAATACCGCTCCAGAAACATATGAAAGCTCGTTTTTGAAAGAGTGTGGAGTCGCCTCGGAATCTTTAGTCTAATCAATGACTCAGGCAAACCATCGCTACGAGCGGGACCGGAGAGCAACCCGAGCGGCGCTGTCTCTCCGCTCCGAGCGAAAACTAGCCATCTACTCGGGCCACAGCAGCCGCTCTCCGGGCGACAGCAGTCCCGCTCGGAGCGATCTTCGGTCCCAACTGGCACTGCGGTGGCTCTTCGGACGAATGAGCGTAGCTTCACCGATGGTTTCCCTTCGTTTATATACTTGTTTCTACTTCTCTATATCGCTCTCTTTATTCTTCTGCCTTCTCCCAATCCTCCTTTTCTTCCTCTCCCGTTTACTCATTCCCCCCTTCTTCCTTTAGTCTCGAGTAACAAATTCTTTTCTATCTAACGCTGCCTTCCACTTGGTCCATAGCCTGCTTGTTTGCGAAATATATGCTATAATTCAGTGGTAATCCTCAGTACTGTGTATCTTTGAGTGCTTCTATTTATTTTGAGGTGAACCACCAAACCTGCAATAGCTGACAGAATATCTGAGCCACCTTAGAATTAGATGATAGCGTTTGCGAAAAATTTCGACAGCGTATTCAATGATTTTAGCTGATTTTGTGATCTTGCAGCTTCGGTCTTTTCTGAGTCATCCGAGAAGTTCAGGCTCCGAAGCTCCAGAGTTATGTATAATGGCTAGGTCCTTAACCATTAGTAATTTTCGACAATTATCGATAGTTTTTTTTGGAAATTCGATTCTCGCTTTCTCCATCGATTTTCGAAATAACGATCAATAATTGACGAAAAAATACTATCGAATAGGAACTTATCCATTTTAACGTCGGCATGAATCCTAACGATACTTCGCGCTCTCCATTGAAGGTTGGCGCAAACTCGGTGAACAAACATATGTTATAGCTTGTGGCACCGAGTCTGCGTCAACCTTCAATAGGGAACGCAAAGTAAAACTAGGATCCATGCCAACGTTATAACGGCTAAGTTCCTAATCCATAGTATTTTTTTCGTTAATTATTGATCGTTATTTTGAAAATCGATGAGAAGGCGAGAATCGAATTTTCAAAAAGATGGTGCAAAACTAGTCGAGGGGGCCACTCAGAATTCAAATTAGGAATGAATCATTCGTTTTCAGAAATCGATCTAGTTCCATGAAATTTTTAGGAAATAACGAGTGATAACGTTATCACATATCTGATAACCGAAGAAATTTCCATTTTCATGGATCAATCTTTTAATTCCTATGGGTAATTCTTGAGTGCCCCCCCCCAACTAGTTTTGCACCCTGGCTATTACCACTTCATTACAGCATATAGTTAGCAAATGAAAAGGCTTTGGAACAAACGGGAGGAAGCGTTCAATAGAAATATTGCACGAGATAGGAATCGAGCGCATGCTACGGGCCCGAGGACGGCACGGGGTTAACGATGGTATTGATAATACCAGGTTGTCCAATAATTCTTGTCCGAAAATTTCACCATTTTAAATTTTTTTCAACTTTATTGAAAAACAAGTCTAATCAACAATATAATCAACACAGTTATCCACAATAGTGGCCCATCGATTGGGCAGGTCTCCGATGCCCTTCGCCCAGAACTTCGGAGGCTGCGACTCGAAGAATTCTGCGATGTCGGATTTGAGGTTGTCAGAGTTGGTGAATTTTCTTCCGGCCAAATGTTGCTTCAGCGGGCGGAACAAGTGGTACTCGGAGAGGGCGAGGTCCGGGGAATACGGCGGATAGGCAACCGCCTCCCAGCCGAGCGTCGCCAACTTCTGCTGGGTCTCCTTCGTCACGTGGGGGCGCGCATTGTCGTGCAGCAGGTGGACCGAGGCCCGTTGGGGACGCTTTTCTAGGACGGCGGCGGCTAGTTTCTCGAACTGATCGGTGTGGATGGAGGCGGTGACCGTCCTGCCTTGCGGGAGCAGCTCGAGGTACAGCATGCCCTTGGTGTCCCACCAGCAGCAGAGCGTGATCTTCAGCGGGTGCAGGTCGCTTTCGGCGTGGTCGGCGGCTCTTCTCCGCGCGGGATCCAGACGGCACAGCGGGCGACGTTGTCGTAGAGAACCCAGCTCTCATTTCCAAAGACCAGGTTCTAGAGAAACTCTTTGCGATGCGGACGAAGGAGGAGGGACTGGCAGACGGCCACGCGACTCTGTTTGTTGGCGTCCGTCAGACGGTGGGGAATCCAACGGGCCAGAACTTTGTGGTAGCCGAGTAAGTTGAGTCGATTGTGGATGGTGGACTTGCTGCAGCCGAGCGTCGTCGCCAGTTCACTGGTGGTGGCTTCCGGTTTCTCCTTGATACAGCGACGGACTTCGTCATCATCCACCGCAGAAGGCCTCCCGCTGTGCTCCCTGCCCTCGAGGCTCATGTCGCCACTCTCGAAACGATTGAACCAGCGGCTGACTGTGCGTAGGGACACTGCATCCTCCTTGCACGCTCCACAGATGTTAGCGACCGCAGTGCCCGTGTCGTTGCCCAGCAGCCACTCGTAGTACACGAACGTACCAATTCGACCTTGATCCATTTTAGCTTGTGCTGGTAGCTAGACGTGGCTACTGCGCCTTATATACCCCTAGCGTAGAACTTTGGAGAACCTTCTAGAAGGTTCTTACACTTGCCTGATATTATAACACTTCTAAGGAAAATTATAGAATTTTGAAAATTTTCGGACAGGAATTATTGGACGGCCTGGTATTAGTGACAGCTGGTACTTCCGGTAGGGGCAGCGCGGGCAGTAGCGGCTGTCACTAATATTATCAATGCCATCGTTAGCCTAATACCTAACGCACACTGGGATTCTTTCAAATATTCGACTAGAGATCATGCAACCCTAGATAAGAAGATTACCCAATGCACGGTTGGAACATGTTGAGAACTAACATTGCGAGTAGGAGGTGGGTAAAATAGCAGTACTTGGGTTCCGGTGAGCTGTGCGTGCCGGGCTTTTATCAAAACGTGTCTTTCTTAAAACTTGTGTGAGCGTGAATAAAACTTAACATCGGCATGGACCGTGAAGAGACTTCGCGTTCACTGTTGAAGGTTGGCGCAAACTCGGTGCACCTATGTTATAGCATATGGCACCGTGTTTGCGCCAACCTACAACAGTGAACGCGAAGTCTCTTCACGATCCATGCCGATGTTACAAATTGGGCGATTGAACGAGATAGGCAAAGAACGCTCCGCACCGCCATCACGCTGCCTTCAAAGCGCTACTCATTTTCCATGACGCGGCGCACGCTTTTCATGGTGCGCGGCTCATTTGCCATAACGCGGCGCACGCTTCTCATGGTGCGCGATTCAATTTCCATGACGCGGCGCACGCTTCTCATAGTGCTCGATTCAATTCCCATGACGCGTAGCACACTTCTCATGGTGCGCGAATCATTTTCTATGGTGCGACGCACGCTACTCATAGTGCGCGACTCACTTGCCATGACGCGGCGCACGCTTTTCATAATGCGCCACTCATTTTCCATGACGCGGCGCACGCTTTTCATGGTGCGCATCTCATTTTCCATGAGGCGCACGCTTCTCGTAATGCGCAACTCAATTTCCATGACGCGGCACTCGTTTTTCATGGTGCGCAATTCAATTTCCATGACCCGGCGCACGCTTTTCATGGTGTGCGATTCAATTTCCATGACGCGGCGCACGTTTTTCATGGTGCGCGATTCAATTTCCATGACGCGGAGCACGCTTCTCATGGTGCGCGATTCAATTTCCATGACGCGGCACACGCTTGTCACAGTGCGCGACTCATTGGCTATAACGCGGCGCACGCTTCTCATAGTGCGCGATTCAATTCCCATGACGCGTAGCACACTTCTCATGGTGCGCGAATCATTTTCTATGGTGCGGCGCACGCTACTCATAGTGCGCGACTCATTTGCCATGACGCGGCGCACGCTTTTCATGATGCGCAACTCATTTTCCATGACGCGGCGCACGCT
This sequence comes from Aplectana chamaeleonis, assembly GCA_029168955.1. NCBI lineage: Eukaryota > Metazoa > Nematoda > Chromadorea > Rhabditida > Cosmocercidae > Aplectana > Aplectana chamaeleonis. The sequence goes on along the minus strand of JAPDOI010000996.1, from coordinate 134,205 downwards.
TTTCATGGTGCGCATCTCATTTTCCATGAGGCGCACGCTTTTCATAATGCGCAACTCAATTTCCATGACGCGGCACTCGCTTCTCATGGTGCGCAATTCAATTTCCATGGCGCGGGGCACACTGCTCATGGTGCGCGTTTCATTTTCTATGACAAGGAGCACGCTTATCATGGTATGCAACTCATTTTCCATGACGCGGCGCACGCTTCTCGTGGTGTGCAATTCATTTTCCATGACGCGGCGCACGCTTTTCATAATGCGCAACTTATTTTCCATGACGCGGCGCACGCTTTTCATGGTGCGCGATTCAATTTCTATGATACGGCGCACGCTTTTCATGGTGTGGAACTTATTTTCCATGACGCGGCGCACGCTTTTCATGGTGCGCGATTCAATTTCTATGATACGGCGCACGCTTTTCATGGTGTGGAACTCATTATCCATAACGCGGAACACGCTTTTTATGGAGCGTGACTCAGTTTCCTTGTTACGGAACACGCTTCAATTATGCAGGACCCATTTGCATGACGCTACGTACGCTTCTCGTAAAGCGCGACTCATGTTCAACGATGTATTGCACGCTTCTCATGAAGCGTCAACCATTTTCAATGACAAGGCACAAATGGCTACTCGTTTTCTGTGACGCGACGCAAGTTTCTTACATTTTCTTATTTTTTCTCTAGCTCTCCCCAGAGCTCCACGCACCACTAACCCCGTCCACATTTGGCAACGCAGAGAGTCGACCACAGAGGATAAGGACGGAGGATCGCTGAGCCTTTTGAAAGCGTAAATACTATAGTTGGCAGTGGAATTCCATGCTGGGTCCGCGATTGCAGTGTACAAAGCGCGGACAGCGGCAGAGGGGCAAACTGGCACCGGACAGGGACCGCGGTGCCAGTTGGCCCCTCGGCCGCTGTCCGGGCGATGACGTCATAATTGGGAGGAGCCGGTCCCGCTCGGAGCGATGGTTTGCCTGAGGAGTTGAGTGTGTCGTCGCACTCGTTTGCAGCAATTGAAGCCCCTTTCACTGTTACTTTGCCGTACGACGTCGGCCGATGCTACCCGACGTCGCGCACGGCACCCACCAGGCCTGTTATGCAGCAACTGATAATATCGATCATCCCCACCATACAGGGAGAGATTTCGCACCAACGTTGAACGCCGCGGTGCGAAGTCGATCATCCGGCGTCGCACTGCACCGCACTCAGCGATGTCGCAGCCCTATCCTTTAAGGCGGGAACCATACTTGAAGCGATGTTATCGCAGTCAGAAGGGTGATCTAGCACTGGTCGCCGCGCGCCACCAAGGGATCGAGCGCGGCGGGGTCAGCCGTCGCACGCGGCGTTTGCGTGGCAGCTGCTACGCGCGACTGCATCGCGCTCACATCGCGTTTAAACCATAGTTTTTCGCGGGGTATCCTGATGTTTAGCGTGGTTCGCGATTTCATCACATCGCAGCGTCTTGCACTGCGATGTGAGGACATCGCGGGACCTTTTTTTGGTATTTCGTAGTTTCCTCCTTTTTTTCAATCCTTCCCTCTTCGTTCTTTGTGTTCCCTATTCATTCTCTGTCTCATTATGCTGTGTTAACCCATTCACGACCGCACACTACCACTCCCACTACAACTTCGGACCGAACGCTTTTTAAAATCGAACTCTCTGCCACTAAAACCAGTTTCCAAGCTTTCTAGCGTTCAATGTATTAACCTATACTAGGCTTGACTACAGGAGTCGTGGTCCGTTGGGGCTCAATCGGGGGAAGGCGTTGCGAAAATATTTTATCGAGCACATAATGAGTTCTTTTCTCTTCCACTGAAGTTTTTCAGCTCTTTCAGCAGGAAACTTTAATTCTAATCACGCCCTATTTATCTGGAAAAGTGCCACGACCATGACTACAACCAACATGACCCCGAAACATCGTTTTTTTCAATTAAAAAACCTGCTCTTTCAGATTTGTGCATGCTGGGTGAGGACGCAAAATGGCGTCAAAGTATGGTTATTCTTTGGCGCGATGTACATCGCAGAGCAAATCTCATCGCGCGCGATTTTCTTGCCGCGATGCTAGTATGGTTCCCCCTTAACGTGTCGGACGACGTCGTCCGGCAAACCGTGAAAGGGGCTTAATGCCACCTGAGAAGCGCCGTCGCTGACATGGAGTGGATCGCGTTAACAAAATGCATTGACAAGACTAAGAATGCTGAACCGACTATACCTCACCGGGTCATTCCAAAGTATAGGAAAGTGCTAAATTTGGATGTTTCGCGAAAAATTCGAGCTCGTGGTCTAAACTGGATGCCAAATTAAAATTTCACTTTTCGAATAACTCCAATACACAGGATTCTAGAAGGTTTCAGCTAAAGGTCAAAGTTTAACGACTTTGCAGGAAAAAATGCCACAGCAGTATATGTAAGTACAGAAAACCCGTCAAAAATAAATTATTTCTTAACTAACAATAATATTCGCCTATTAGTTGAGGTTGTCGACACTTTTTGTGTTTTCCTAAATACGGAACCATCCATATTCTTGTCCATGTAAATAAACATCGGCAGAAACTATGGCCTTGTACATCAGTGAAAGATCTTCCCGGCCTGCAGGCTTTCCTCATTAGTCTTTAAGAGAGCACATCAGCCAGTAGAAAGTTGTGATCTAACGGCGACTGAATCACTCTACTGTCAAGGTGCTGCAGTGGATTCTAGTCGTTGAAATGTGCCCCCCCCCCCGATGTCTGTCCGGGTTACACGGGTAAAGTGACTCTGATGTCCACCTGGTGGTTTACACATGCAATGTCGTCAGTGACGAACACTAAATCGAAAAAAACATTCAGCTCTAAATAATTGACGAAAAGCTCTGAAAGTTGCTTCCGTGAATCCTATGTGCTGCTCTAACATGTATTTAATGTAAAACCTCTAGAAGATTGTAATTAAGAAGGTCCGCTGGTCAGCAGGATCTCTGACGACCGTCCCGGACCATGGTTGCAGCAGATGCTGACATGGACGAGAACATGCTGCAGAACTGTGTCGCATCTACGCTCAGTCGTATCTCCCAGGTGATTTCGTATCGAGGAGAATACAAAAACTGCCAATGACTCCGAACAATTAGCCAAGAATATTGTTAGTTGGGAATTTTTTTAATGAAATGTTTCGGTGGCACGTGTATGGCAGTGGCAAGAGGCGCCACTGTCACGCACACGGTCGAGTGATCTATTTTCGCCCAAGGCCAAGCCATGCCTTCGTTCCTTCTACAGTCGGTGAATTGGTACTGGACTTGTCTGGTAGGATAAGAACACTGACTTGAACATCTGCCGGTCCCACAAGCCATTGTATTGGCTCAAAACACATTCAAAAGCATCCGAAAGGTTAACCTACAGGATTTGGTCAGATTAGTCGAGATCCCACCGGCTACTCTTAAAAAACAGCTGACACGTAACCGTCTGTACGGCCGGCTTTGTACAACTCCTTCATGTCTCGTCTGCCCCTTCGGAAGAGAGGGTGATTGCATGATCTCTGAGGTTATGTACCTCATTTCATGTCAACTTTGCAAGGAAGAGTACATTGGTGAGACGGGCAGAACACTGTCTTAGAATAAAAGAGCACATCTGCGGTCTTAATAAGTCTAAAACCTCCACGCCTTTAGGAGACCGCGTGCATGGCGATGCGCTATTCCAAATCAAGGTAATCTTAGCGCGTGAGACTGACATTTCTTCCCGCTAAACGCTCGAGGCATTTTGAATCGCTGCAAGGAATCCGAAAATCAATCGTAGGTAGGAGTGCGTCGCAATTACCCATGATTTGGCGCCTTACATGGACCGCTGCGGGCTTTGTTATCTTAATCAGTTGCACCAGGTGGTCCCTTAAGGCAGGTCGCTATCATATATAAGGGGGCCCCATGCGCGAGGCTCATCCCCTGCTTTTGTCCACATCTGAGAGTGACTCGTTGAGCTCGTCGGCTCACAGTCTAACGTTGGTATGTTTTTTCCTTACCTCTTCGCGTCGTGGGCGGTCCGGCCTCCCACTGAAGGCGATTCTGTTGGATGAAATAAATCGAGTAGTTTTTATAAATGCTCTCAACTTTCCAGGCTCCGAAGAAGGCGAAGACGCCGAAACGTCAGCCGAATAAATCTGTATCATACTCGGTTTGAAGCTGCATATAACATCTGCCAATATCAACGTTGCCAATGCCGAGATTTATTGAAAGTCGTACATGGACATTCAAAAGCATCTACCATTCTAAATGCAGGTGGAATGAGTGGCGCACCCCCAGGGAGACTGACCCATACCGAGAAATGTATCCCTTATCTTTTAAAAAAATTCCTGTACTTTTTACGTAATGTATTATGACTTTTTTCTTCAAAAAAAAATCTTGAAAAATTATTTTTAGCTAGAGCTGTCTAGTTTTCTGCTTAGTGGGGTTATGTGAGACTCCGAATATGAATTTGGCATTGATTCAGACTACAGGGTTGCGATTTTTGCGAAACCTCGAAATTTAGTATTTTTATATAATTTCGACGGGCGCTGTATTATCTCTGGTTAGCGCTTTAAAACAGGTATGCGAACGATCATATGAGAAACCTCAAATTTGAGTCGACTGTTTACAGTCCTCTTAACTTCAGGGCCGGGATCATACCTCCAGCGACGAGCGAGGCGACGCAATGTTTTCCATCATTATCGACCAAAATCGATATGCACGAAATGCGCTGTCTCTCGTCGCGGGAAGTATGATCTCGGCCTAACACTATAATTTTCGAACCATCACACCTAGGCTAATCCAGGCAGTTGTGATTTGCTAAGGGCATCTGGAGAATTAACTTTTTTCTCTTCATGCCTTCAGAGCGACACAAAAGTGAGTACCTCAGGCATAGCAGTGATGGAACCAACGACGAGTCCAATTTGAAGCAAAACACCTGTTCCCATTGAAATAATACCACGGCATGCCACAGGGCTAGAAAAGAAAATGAAACGATAACTATGAAACTTAATCGTTTGTCATGAGCAATGAATATGTATGTTTAAGAACTTGCAATGAATAGAGAAAGTGTGGATGTTCTTTCTAAAGATAAGTAGAATGAAGTTTGCAAATCGTCAGTTGGTAGAAATAATTACGCGAGGAAATAGAAAAAAAAATGAATATAAAAGCAATGAATAACATAAATATAAAAAGAAAAATCGTATATATCAAACAACTAAAGAAGTAGTAAACAAATATGTAATATTCTTGAAAGAAGTAAAATTTGATAAAACAATAACGAAAAACTATAAAACAAATTGTTAAAACGACAAATAAATTAATAAAACAATAAACAAAATAAAAAAGAGCACTGATATCGTCAATATCTGGTTGGCGGGGCGGGGGAGGAAACCGCGCTGCTGCTATGATATTTACATATTATTACATATTATAGTATTATGACTTTTTTCTTCAAAAAAAACCGCTCTCAAGATAACATGATAGTAGCTACAACGCGGCTTCCTAGAGATAAAATACAGCCCAATTTTTTTTCTAGAGAAACTGAATGAAACATTGTAAACACAACCGAGCATGTGAACCTCTCCTAAGGTCTCACTTCTCACCCACTCGATTGATTGTGTCATGTCTACATGCTTTGTGTGGAAGTGAGTCATGTATATATAATAAAGAAAGGGTACTCTACCAGGGGTGTGCGTTAATGAAAATTAGTTTTTTCGTCAAGCGTTAATCGTGAATTTTCGGAAAAAAACTGCGTTAACCCGTTAATGAGTTAACACGCAAATTTTGGAATCCGTTAAAAAATTTAAAAATATTACTTGACCACAACAAGAATCGATAAATCATCAGAAGTCCCAGAAAAAATAAAGTAGACCTTCGAATAACGTCAGCAGGACGGCGTGGAAAGTGGGTGGGGCTTTAGATGACGTGGCCAGGACTTCTTGAAAAATTAGTAGGCCTTCAGATGACGTCAGCAGGACTTCATGGTAATTAGGTAGTTCTTCAGATGAAGACGTCGTGGAAAGTGGGCGGGGCTTCAGATGACGTGGCCCGGACTTCGTGGAAAAGGAGTAGGCCTTCAGATGATGTCATGGAAAGTAGGTAGGGCTTCAGATGACGTTAGCAGGACGTCATGGTAAGTAGGTGGTTCTTCAGATGAAGACGTCGTGGAAAGTGGGTGCGGCTTCAGATGACGTGACCAGGACTTCGTGGATAAGGAGCAGGCGTTCAGATGATGTCATGGAAAGTAGGTACGGCTTCAGATGACGTCAGCAGGACGTCATGGTAAGTAGGTGGCTCTTCAGATGAGGACGTCGTGGAAAGTGGATGCGGCTCCAGATGACGTGGCCAGGACTTCGTGGAGAAGGAGCAGGCCTTCAGATGATGTCATGGAAAGTAGGTACGGCTTCAGATGACATCAGCAGGAAGTCGTGAAAAATGGTTAGCGCTTCATGAGGGCAGGCGCCGCGTCGTAGAAAGTCAGTAGCGTTTTATGTAGAACGTGCGACGCGTGGTAGAAACTGAGTAGCGCTCCATGATGAGAGAAGGCCGCTTCGTGGAAATTGAGCGTGCTCCGCGTGCAGAGTGATAAACACTTCATGTGGAACATGCACTGCATCCTAGAAAGTGGTCAAACAGGATGTCGTGGAAAGTGGATAGGACTCCAGAAAGGTGTCTGGAACGCCTTGGCAAGTGGTGTGCTACACTGTCTGACCTATGAAAAATGCTCTCCTTAACATGGGCTCAAAACTCTATAATCTACGGCACTTGCCGCACTTCGGATTGGTTTTCTATGTGTGCACACTTAACGCAGATTTTATTCCCTTTCTCGGTTTAAGGGCTTTGCAGAGTTGCAGCAACCAGCGGCACGCCGCCGAGCGAGAGCTTTGGGGCGTGGTCGAAACCCGACGCGGCGATGAGCACAAAGACCTCGCAGAGTTGCAGCGACGTTGTCGTCAGCATCGCATTCTACCATTGCGTACGATCTCATTCATTAGACGGTGCATCTCGCTATACACAGTTTTTGTTGGTTTCATATGATTCGAAACTTAAGTAAATGTCTTCTAGCAACTACTACAAAATATTGTGATAAAAAAAAGAAAAATAAAGTTTGCAACCAGTAGAGTGATGCCTTAATGAATAGTTTTCGAGATAATAAAATCAGTGAACGGTTTGTGGCGATCGCTTTGAAAACAATGGTACTAGACAACATTGTATTTAAAAAATACTAATTAAAACTGAAAACAAAACAATTCGAGATGAAACTGCGAATTTGGACAATTCTAAGTATGCTCCAATGATTTTCCGTTCAATTTGTGCTAAAATAGAGAAAAAGGTCTTCAGAGGGTTGAATTCATGAAAGCAGCAAAAAAAGAAGCTCGAATCGATCGTCGGCGACGCTCGTCGCCAGCGATGGAAATGGTCAAGACCATTCCCCGCCGCCGCTCATTGACGGCGTCGCTCCGGAAGTCGCTGTTGTCGCGGCGGCGGAAACACTCTGCGAGGTAACCACGTCGCTGCTGCCGCGCGACACGCCGCCGCCATCGCCCGCTGCGTGGCGCTCCCCATTCTCCATCGTTGCCCTGCCGCAGCGAGACTCGCCGCGGTGCAACTCTGCAAAGCCCTTTAGTCTTTAGTGCGGTCCACCAAATTTTGTTATTTCCTCATCAATGAGAAGCGGTTGGCATAAGACCAATTTGCATAAATTCTTAGGCAACACGCTCGCCACCAGGGCTGTGCGTAATTACGAATTACGGTTTACGATTTACGAATTACGGGCGTTTTTGGCAAATTTTTTACGATTTACGATTTACGAAATTTGGGCCCAAAAACGTAACGAATCGTAACAAATCGTACTAAAACGCGGTTAAATGAGCAATGCAAATCTGCGGCCTAGAACAAATATAAATCTAACACTTTCAATACAACACAACTTCAACACACACTCCTAATATTTGATTACTCTTCAAAATCTAAATTTTCGGTGAACCCGTACCCTTGCATGCCCGGCCGGTCGATGTCAGTAGTAGGTCAGCCATGGGGAAATATAATTGTTGTTAACGAGCTTAAGGTATGATTAATCGCTACCCTTCTCACTCTGACGGACCCAAACTTGTTAATTGGTTCCAACCTTTCCTTGCCCCGAGCCGAGCCAGGTCGGTAGCTTCACAGATATTTACTTCCACGAAATGCTATTGTCACTTGATGAACACCAGAGACGCAGACCTTTGGTGAAGCCGCAGTCTATATCGGACCGAAATTTCAGTCCAAAGTTGCAGACAACCGCTGTTGCAACACGTACTGAAAACAGAGTCATGCTGTGACCGCGAGGTCCTGACATGATCTATATTCGTTCCAGCACCACTATCTTCTATGTAGCTCTCAGTGAACTTCTAAAGCGGTCGTCTGCATCTGCGCACAGCAATTCTATTCCAATATAAATAGACAGTAAATATAGGGCTCGGCTCTAAGGGCTTGGCTGGCTCATGGAGCAAATAAGGGTTGGAACCCAATATACACTTCGTTGAAGAATTTTGCGGAGACTTCGAAAACAACCGTTCCCACGCATCAATCTTTAGCGGTTAAAAAGATACAAGCAAAAAAAGTGGAACTTCGTGAATTCAAATCTGCCGGAGAATCGGGAAATTTTTTTTCTAACCTGAAAACATTAATTGACGGAGACGCTACCACATTTACCCTTTAATAGTTTCCATATTTAAGCTAATTCGCGGAAAAAGACGGTCTCCGAGAACCCCAGAAATTTGAAAGTTCCGGTGTGATCCTGATCTCGCTTTGGAAATCTCGAATATTATTCGAATATTCGAACAGGATTCAAGTATTCGAATAGTTGGCCGACTTTTCGAATGTATTCATCAATTCGAGAATTTTTTAAAGGGCTTATTCGAATGTATTCATTTATTCCGGGATTTTCAAAACGCACTATTCGAATGCATTCATTTATTCTGGGTTGTTTAAAGGCCTTATTCGAATGTATTCATTCATTCGGGAATTTTTTAAAGGTCTTATTCGAATGCATTAATTTATTCGGGGATTTTTAAAAAGCATTATTCGAATGTATTCATTTATTCGGAAATTTTTAAAAGGCCTTACTCGAATGTATTCATTTATTCGGCATTTTTTTGAAAGGCCGCATTCGAATTATTTATTCATTTGTAAACGGGTCGAATGCCCATGTATAGTCTCCACCCCCAACAAACTTACGCTTATGTAGAGGAACGCTTATAACTCCGTTCAGAGCAACACTTTACAAATATAGAGAGCAGACTCGTTTTCTGCGTCAAGAAGTGGTTTTGTAAATCTATATCCCCTTTGGGATGGCCATCTTATCAAAGCATCCTTCCTTAAAAGATTAAGGCTAAAACTATCCAACCGTAAATTTTTTCTCATCACAGTGTTGCCCTCCTTGGCTTCAACTGTACTGTGTTTGGTAGAGCGATGATTCCCTATGCTTTCGTTTTCAAAAGTTGGGCGAAACTTGGCACAGGTGTGGTACTTGAATAAACTTAGAGTTTCCATTTTGTCTATTAAAGTCGTTTCTATACCACGTATGTGTGCTGAATATTTATTCAAGTGCTGCTCAAAAAATGTCACTTTGAAACCCAACCTCCATCCTACTTCGATATAGAAACACCTCATCACTGAAATGCTACGATGTTTCCACATTGAATGAGGTTTGGGTCATGCGTGGGCTTATTACTCATTATCAGTTACGATTTACGAATTACGATTTACGAATTACGAGGAATTTCAAAAATTACGATTTACGATATACGAAATTTAAAAATTCAGTTACGCACAGCCCTGCTCGCCACTGGGTGAGCGGGAGCGGTTGTGCTGCAATGAGTTTCATGCACATTGATTTCCGACCAACCGCTTCTCATCGATAAGTGGATGTGCAGCTTTTGGTGAACTTCACTATATGTCTTCACGTGTCCGCAGATGCGACAGGCAGTCTTTATGTGTATGCAGAATATAGTACGGTGAGAAGAAAATCTGCGCCGACTATTTATATGCAAAAACGATTTGATAATTTGCACAGAAGAATGGTTGTTTGCTATAGTACTATAATCAAAATATTCGATACAGTGATGATACCTATGCTCAAGAGTATCACAAATCCGGCCTTCAATCCCCGCTCCCAACCCTTGTTTGGTACCTTACTCGACCGCAGAGAGGTAGATTAGACCTCACATTTCTTTTTTTGTAACACGAATTGGAATTCTTCGTTATAGAGAAGAAATAACTAAAATAGAAAAACAACGGAATGAGAATCGTTGAGGTCAGAGATATACAATACCGCCCGCGGGATACAATATCGACTTTGAGAAAAACGGCGTTTTCGGAGCTTTTTTCCGCCGCGAAGCACCGCTTTGTCATAACTTCGTCCAAAGTGATCCGTTCGGGTTGCTAGGGGCATATTTAGAACCAGCAGCGCCAGGCGGCTAACGCCGCCCAGCGCCGCTGGCGAACCGGCTTCGCCGGTTCGATTGCCGGCTTCGCCGTCCCATTCAAGATAGCCCGTCCAGACCTAACGAAAAGTGTAACTAATCTATTAATCAATAACGATAGTGCTAGTTAACACTTTTTATTCAAAACATCTCTGCTTCGAAGAATAGCTTTCATGACTCCGCCGCTTGTTTATTTGGCTTTGCCAAACGATAGGTTGGTTCTGCTGGCCTCCCTCCATTAACCTTGTCTAGCACTCGTTAGGCTTCGCCGAACGATGGGCTGGCTTCTCCCGGCCTTCCTTCCTCAACTATGCGTAGCATCCAATTGTCTTCGCCAAACGGTAAACCGTCTTTCCCCGCCCTCCATTCATTAAGAGGGTGTAGCATTAGTTGACTTGGCCAAACAATGAGCTGGCTTCTCCCGGCCTCCCTCCCTCAACTATGTGTAGCACTCGCTTGGTTTTGCCGAACGTTAGGCTGGTTTTTCCGGCCGTCCTCTCTCAACTATGTGTAGCATTCGTCTTCGCCAAACGGTAGACCGTCTTCCCCCGGATTAGGACAGTGTAGCATTCGTTGACTTGGCTGAACGGTTAGCTGGTTTCTCCCGGCCTCCCTCCCTCAACTATGTGTAGCATTCATTTGTCTTCGCCAAACGGTAGACCATCTTCCCCCGGCCTCCATTCATTAGGACAGTGTAGCATTAGTTCACTTGGCCAAACAATGAGCTGGCTTCTCCCGGCCTCCCTCCCTCAACTATGTGTAGCACTCGCTTGGTTTCGCCGAACGTTAGGCTGGTTTTTCCGACCGTCCTCTCTCAACTATGTGTAGCAGGGCTGTGCGTTAATAATGTTAACGTGTTAACGCATTAACGGGTTAACGCGGTTTTTTTTCAAAAATTAACGATTAACGGTTAACGAAAAAGTCCCAAAATCACGTTAATTTTTATTTCGTTAATGTTCCATCCATCTATGCTTTTTTGCATGTCAGGATTCCTATTCTTGGAAAGTATTCGTTTATTGTTCTGGCTGATAGTATTAATAATCCATGAAGATGATTTCCAAGTTTGGAGTGTACTGACTGCGGTGTTTGGTATGGAACGTGTTTCATGTTTTTTGGGACGTCAGGTTATTTATCGATTTTCGTGGTGGTCAGGTAATGTTTTCAAAATTGTTAACGAAATGCAAAATTAACGTGTTAACGCATTAACGGATTAACGCGTTTTTTTTTCAAAAATTAACGATTAACGGTTAACGAAAAAAAATATTTCATCAACGCACATCCCTGATGTGTAGCATTCCTTTGTCTTCGCCAAACGGTAGACCGTCCTCCCCCGGCCTCCATTCATTAGGACAGTGTGGCATTAGTTGACTTGTCCAAACAATGAGCTGGCTTCTCCCGGCCTCCCTCCTTCAACTATGTGTAGCACTCGCTTGGTTTTGCCGAACGTTAGGCTGGTTTTTCCGGCCTCCCTCCAATAAGCAATCGTTTCGCTTCGCCGAACGATGGGCTGGTCTCTTCGGCTTCCATCCATCCACTACAATACCGCCGCTATCTAAGGGAAAAAATGGGAGAAATGGGCAAAGTGGGCAACTAAAGCGTCTTTCGACCACAACTCGCCTCAATGTGCTCCGTTTTCAATTTCGAAAACGGCGAAATGTACAGCATGTCGTGATCTAGTCAATCATGCGAAACTATTTTGCAAAATCTGGAAGCAACATTATTTTTTAAGGCGGAATACTTTTTCGTTTTGACCATGCTAGAGATCGCGTTCGGTCATTTTGATCGAGTGATCTCGTTATCTTGTGATAACATTATCAAATTCATAACCAACTGCATCTTAAAAAAAGCGTTTTCATAGAAAATTTCAAACTTTATCTCATATGGTTAGATAGAATGTGGCACGGTAGACATTTTGGTTCTGTCGAAATTGAAAACGGAACTCTTTGAGGCGAGTTGTGGTAGAAAGACGCTTTAGTTGCCCACTTTGCCCATTTCGCCCATTTCCCCTCTGGATAGCGGCGGTGTTGAATGTGTAGCATTGTATATCTTAGCAGAGTGATGAGCTGGCTTCTCCCGGCCTCCCTACATCAACTATGTTTAGGCTTCGCCAAACGGTAGGCCGTCTTCCCCGGCATCCATTCATTGAGCATGCGTAGAATTCGTTTACTTGGCCAAACTATGAACTGGCTTCTCCCTGCCTCCCTCCTTCAACTATGGGTGGCATTCGTTTGGTTTCGCCAAACGATAGGCCGACTTCTTCGGCCTCTCTGCATCATACTCAAGCGAGCCGTTGTGTAAGATCTCAGCAGAGTTATGATTCCCTTCCACTGCTGACTGAAATTTTCGGGAATATTCACGGTCACCTCCCCAAACTTTTTGTTCTAGGCAAACATTTTAACGACTCCCCAACATCTGTTAAGAATCTAAACAACAGCACATGGCCCTGACCTCCATTAACTATTTGTAGCATACGCTTGGCTTCGACAAACAATAGACGGGGAAGGGCTCAATGTGCAACAGCTAAGGTGATCCCACTACGACACGAGACGAAGCAGGTTCAAAGGACTCAATACGCGACAGGCACGGGTGCTCTACCATGACTCGTAACAAAGAAAGTTTAGAAAAAACTCAATAGATCGGGCGGTCCCACCACGATCCGATACGAAGAGAGATTACAAAATCCGAAGCTCAACACCTACGGCGGTCCCAACACGATCCGTAACGGAGAAACCTCAACGGATTCAATATGCAACAAATAGGGTGGTCCCACCATGATTCGCCTCTGAGAATTTTTAAAGGACGCAATATGCAACAGCTATGATGGTCCCACCATCATGCGCAACAACTCTGGTGGTCCCACCACGATTCGTAACAAAGAAACTTCAAAGGACGCAATATGCAACACCCTCGGTGGTCCCACCACGATTCTTCACTGAGAAACTTTAAAGGACGCAATATGCAACTACTACGGTGGTCCCAACACGATTCGCAACTGAGAAACTTTGAAGGACGCAATATGGAACAGCTATGATGGTCCCACAACGACGCGTCTCTAAGAAACTTCAAACTACGTATTATGCAACAGCTATGATGGTCCCACCACGATATGCGAGAACTCTGGTGGTCCCACCACGATTCGTAACAGAGAAACTACAAAGGACGCAATATGCAACACCCTCGGAGGTTCCACCATGATTCTTTACTGAGAAACTTCAAGAACGCAATATGCAAGTACTACGGTTGTCCCACCACGATTCTTTTCTGAGTAACTTTAAAGAACGCAATATGCAACTATTACTGTGGTCCCACCACGATTCGCCACTGAGAAATTTCAAATCACGCAATATGCAACTACTACTGTGGTCCCAACACGATGCGCCACTGAGAAACTTTGAAGGACGCAATATGCAACACCCTCGGTGGTCCCACCACGATTCTTCACTGAGAAACTTCAAAAGACGCGATATGCAACACCCTCGGTGGTCCCACCACGATTCGCCACTGAGAAACTCTAAAGGACGCAATATGCAACACCCTCGGTGGTCCCACCACGATTCTTCACTGAGAAACTTCAAAGGACGCGATATGCAACACCCTCGGTGGTCCCACCACGAATCTCCACTGAGAAATTTCAAATGAAACTTTGAAGGACGCAATATGCAACACCCTCGGTGGTCCCACCGCGATTCTTCACTGAGAAACTTCAAAGGACGCGATATGCAACACCCTCGGTGGTCCCACCACGAATCTCCACTGAGAAATTTCAAATCACGCAATATGCAACTACTACTGTGGTCCCAACACGATGCGCCACTGAGAAACTTTGAAGGACGCAATATGCAACACCCTCGGTGGTCCCACCACGATTCTTCACTGAGAAACTTCAAAAGACGCGATATGCAACACCCTCGGTGGTCCCACCACGATTCGCCACTGAGGAACTCTAAAGGACGCAATATGCAACTACTACTGTGGTTCCATCACGAATCGCCACTGAGAAATTTTGAAGGACGCAATATGCAACTACTACGGTGGTCCCACCACGATTTACCACTGAGAAACTTTGAAGGACGCAATATGCAACACCCTCGGTAGTCCTACCACGATTCTTCACTGAGAAACTTCAAAGGACGCGATATGCAACACCCTCTGTGGTCCCACCACGATTCGCCAATGAAAAACTCTAAAGGACGCAATATGCAACTACTACGGTGGTCCCACCACGATTTGCCACTGAGAAACTTTGAAGGACGCAATATGCAACACCCTCGGTGGTCCTACCACGATTCTTCACTGAGAAACTTCAAAGGACGCGATATGCAACACCCTCGGTGGTCCCACCACGAATCTCCACTGAGAAATTTTAAAGGACGCAATATGCAACTACTACGGTGGTCCCACCAAGATTTACCACTGAGAAACTTTGAAGGACGCAATATGCAACACCCTCGGTGGTCCCACCACGATTCTTCACTGAGAAACTTCAAAGGACGCGATATGCAACACCCTCTGTGGTCCCACCACGATTCGCCAATGAAAAACTCTAAAGGACGCAATATGCAACTACTACTGTGGTCCCATCACGAATCGCCACTGAGAAATTTTAAAGGACTCAATATGCAACTACTACGGTGGTCCCACCACGATTTACCACTGAGAAACTTTGAAGGACGCAATATGCAACACCCTCGGTGGTCCTACCACGATTCTTCACTGAGAAACTTCAAAGGACGCGATATGCAACACCCTCGGTGGTCCCACCACGAATCTCCACTGAGAAATTTTAAAGGACGCAATATGCAACTGCTACGGTGGTCCCACCACGATTTACCACTGAGAAACTTTGAAGGACGCAATATGCAACACCCTCGGTGGTCCCACCACGATTCTTCACTGAGAAACTTCAAAGGACGCAATATGCAACTACTACGGTGGTCCCACCACGATTTCCCACTGAGAAACTTTGAAGGACGCAATATGCAACACCCTCGGTGGTCCTACCACGATTCGCCAATGAAAAACTCTAAAGGACGCAATATGCAACTACTACTGTGGTCCCATCACGAATCGCCGCTGAGAAATTTTAAAGGACGCAATATGCAACTACTACGGTGGTCCCGCCACGATTTACCACTGAGAAACTTCAAAGGACGCGACATGCAACACCCTCGGTGGTCCCATCACGAATCGCCACTGAGAAATTCCAAAGGACGCAATATGCAACTGCTACGGTGGTCCCACCACGATTTACCACTGAGAAACTTTGAAGGACGCAATATGCAACACCCTCGGTGGTCCCACCACGATTCTTCACTGAGAAACTTCAAAGGACGCGATATGCAACACCCTCGGTGGTCCCACCACGAATCTCCACTGAGAAATTTTAAAGGACGCAATATGCAACTACTATGGTGGTCCCACCACGATTCGCCATTGAGAAACTATAAAGGACGCAATATGCAACACCCTCGGTGGTCCCACCACGATTCTTTACTGAGAAACTTCAAAGGACGCAATATGTAATACCCTCGGTGGTCCCACCACGATTCTTCACTGAGAAACTTTATAGGACGCAATATGCAACAGCTATGATGGTTCCACCACGATAGCAGTGCTGTGCGCGCTCCCCCTAAACCTAACTCTCTTTCCGCGACCTTCTCTGTGTATTGTGTGAAACAATAACGCGCTCTGACTCATAGAATCGAAAATTGCGGGAAATTCAAACCCGGTCAGACGTCGGTCAGACGTACGGTCAGACACCGGTCAGACACACCACCACGCCGCTTATTATATTATATTATATTAAAAATTATATGGAAGGATTATATGTAAGGATCAGCATCGACAGCTCTTCATTTTGAGCTCAAACATGTCTTACCCTGCAAACAAGGCATATCGTGTTAACAAAATCAATCGAGTGTACGAACAGTGAAGCTAGATATCGAACTGGTGCAAATATTTGACTCCATATCAACCGTACGGATTATGGACGAGTTATGTACAAGTATCATAGGTCGATTTCTGAAACTAGTAAAAGTGTTAATCACGTTTTACGTCGGTTCGAAGCCCCGGTAAACGCAGTCATCGTCCTTCGCTCGAGCACAAAAGGTTCGCGTTAACCACTAAGCTCAGTATCGACTCTTCTGAAGCAAGGAAAACCTGTCTGGAAGCACCTCCTTCAGATGCGCTAAGTTCTTTTCAGCTTCAAACGGGACCATCGACTTCCCGTTCTCGGCTCAAACAGAACCAATCGACCCGTAGCTCGGCCAACGACATTCTTTTGAAACCCTTTTTCAAATAAGCAGCAATCCGGGAAACTCGACTTTTCACAACTTTCAGCGGTAATCAAAACAGCGTTTTTTGCCGGTTCGACGCCTCGGCAGACACATTCATCGTCCTTCGATCGGGCGCGGAAGCTCTGCGATTGCATTTGCGCTTATCATCAGTATAGACTCCTTGAAACAGAAACAATCGGAATTTTCGGCATATTTTCGCAACCTTGGAGCCAGTAAAGCTCCGCATTTTAGAATCTCTCTGCAATCATGTTCTCTGCCATAACGAATATCTCAGAATCTGTAACGCCTCGAAAAAGCGTCCGCGGTGAACCCTGACATGTGACCTTCGTGTATAGCTCTGTTCAGGGCTCTTTCACGCCTGTCCCACAAAATCTCGTACAAAACATACGCAGTTTTTTTGTGAAATTCTGGGAGCATTCTCGATAATCGTGTTCACTTTTTCCATAGCACGTCCGGGAAAATTTCGTCAATCTCGCAAAATGTCCGTAAACTCGCAGGACTCTCACCCATTTCTCGTGGGGAAAAACTGCTAACAGTGGTTTCTGACTTCCCTAACCATTCCTCGACGAAGGCCAGCCCCATGCCAAACTTCATTTTTTTCTGTTTTCAGCGAGCGTATGAGACAGCGCCCCTTACTTTCGAAAAGGCACATTCTCTCTTATATAGGCTGCCAGTAGAGTGTTGGAACGAATATTTTTTGAATATTCGAATAAACGAATAATTCGAATAATCCACTTCTTCGAATATTCGATTATTCGACTAAACGAATATTTCACTTCTTTGAATATTCGAATATTCGAATAACCCGAATAATCCACTTCTTTGAATATTCGAATATTCGAATTATTCGAATATTCGAATATTATTCGAATAAACGAATATTTGGGCAACACTCTATTGCGTACTATCCCATCCAATCCACTCAGGCAAACTGCGGCATCGACAACGGTTTGAGAAGTTGTCATCTCATAAACTGCACCCTCGTGAAAACTCAAATCGCTCGCATTGTAAGCCTGACAACTGCCCGTTGCACAGCGATGCCGGGCTGTTGACATTTTGACCTGTCGCGTTTAGCGGCCTATTTAGCAGCGGTTCACATCCTGCAAGCATTTTATGCGGCTTAGGAACTACTTTGCACCGACCCGCGTCGCCGTCGGCACACCAACACGCGTCGGCAAACCGATCGTCGGTCGGCGCGTCGACACGAGCGGTCGGCGCGTCGACACGCGTCGCGGTAGACACACCGACACGCGGCGTGGTCGGTATACCCACTCGTCGCGGCTGAGTCGCCCAACCTCCACTGATGCCGCCACCGGATGGGCAGGGCTTCCAGATGCTGGGCGGGGCCAATGTACCGCATACTTGGGTAGTTGAACCGGCTGCACTCTTGTCACTTAAATTCAGCATACACGCTCGTAAATGGGTTGAGATACTGTGGTTGAGATACTTACTACGGAAGTTGAATGGCATGGCTCAGAACACAACGCCTACGCATCCTGAAGCGTCAAAAACGACCAAAAGTGACGCTACACGTCTGAAGTCGGCCCCGCACCTGTATCAGCCCGCCCCTGCATTCGCGTCCTCCTAAATAGGGGTGCTGGGTCATTTCCACCGTCGGCGACGTTTGTGGTTTACCTATTGTACCGATTGTACCACCCACAAGTGTCGCCGATGGTGGGAATGGCCCAGCACCCCTTTTTTGGAGGAGGACGCAAATACAAGGGCGGGCAGATACAGGGGGCGGGGCCAATTTCTTACTCATGTAGCGTCATTGTGGGTCGTTTTTGACGCTTCAAAATGCGTAGGCGTTGTGTTCTGAGCCATACCATTATATTTCCGTAGTTATCTCAACCACGTTTACGAGCGTGCACTCTGAGTTTTGGCCGAGAAATAGCCGCGAAACAGACGCAAAATGCCTTTTCCCGAGTAATAATCGCGAAATAGCCGCTAAATAATGCTGGCTGCGAAATAGTCGCCAAATAATGCTCGCCGTGAAATAGCCGCAAAATACCCGCTAAATTGCCGCCAAATTTGTGGTCTGCTTCGGTCTAGTTTGGTTTAGCTTAGTTGAGTTCAGTTGAGTTATGCGCGGTTTATGCGATGGCGAACTTCCCAGTGCTGCTTAGCCGTGCCCTACTCCGGAATCTCAGCGACAACTCGTAGTTACTCGTTGAGACCGACACCATGTCACTGGGAACTCGCCGTGTAATATCTCGCTTCCCAGCTCCATGAGACGTCTGGGCGACAACAGACGTTGAGCGGCTCAGGATCTGGCACGAACTTGAGACTACATCCAGCTGGTCGTCCTAGGTGGCTGGAAACCATCGAATTCCACGTCCAGCATTATGGAAGGAGAGAGCTTGGGCTTTCCCGTCAGAATTCAGGTGAAGTTCACCGGGAAAGTAGACAAATAGCATCACCTCGAACCAGTTTCATGAAAATGCCCGTGAAAATGGCTCATTCTGGCCATCATCGTGAGAAATTTCCATGTTGCTCAAGTGTAGCTATACTTATGAGCCGCTCGAGATTTAAACTTTTCTCTATAACTAAAGGTGAAATGGGCATTTCTAGCGTTTTGACAAAATCCTACGAGCGATTTAATATATTGTAAATACTTGCTATAAGTAACTTTATATTTATGAGGTACTGAAGAATTGTGAGAAATTAGTAGTCACTACGCTAAGATGTTTGAAATGTAAAATCAGGGCAAAATAGAGTGCGATCTTGTCGAATATTCAAATTATTCGTGCTGAATATTCGAATAAACCGAATATTTCACTTCTTTGAATATTCGAATAAACGAATATTCCACTTCTTTGAATATTCGATTATTCGAATAACCCGAATAATCCACTTCTTTGAATATTCGAATATTATTCGAATAAATGAATATTCGGGCAACACTCTAGCTGCCAGGTGCTACTAGAGCGGCAGACCATACACTCCTCGCCTGGCAAGATTCGATTATCGCCCCACTACGTTGTGGCGGCCATTCTCGCCTTCCCGCGAAGACGGTGGTAGAGACGCAGCGCGCAGAGAAAAAGAGCAACCGAGTCAGCCGGCTGTGGGAAGAGACGGTCCTCTGGCATCATTCATTGATGCGTCATAGCGAGACACGGCGAGTGTGAGCAGCGTTGAGTGAATCATGTGGCTACAATGAGCATCGATTTTCGGACACATAGGGAGCCATTCTCATGAGAGAGAAAACCTGGGAATGAGTATAAGAGTTTGTGAACGTGAAAAATCTTCCAAACATTTTCGAAAGAACGAAAAATGAAAAACATTTGTTTGAAAACAATTCGAACGAATTAAAACCGAAATTTTTCCATTGAAACAGCTCCGAACGAACGAGAAATGAAGAAAATTTGTTCGAAAAAATTTCGGACGAACGAATTTCGAAAAACTTTCGGAATTTCGGAGTTCGAGCCAACGATTTTCAGAATTAATCAGAGTTTTGGTTTTGTTTTGGAAATTCGTTCGAAGTTGCGCATTTCTTTCAATTTCGTTCGAAGTTTAGGAAATTTTTGGATACTTTTTCGAAATTTCGGATCTTTTTTTATGAAACCGGATTCGACGCTTTATTTACAACGCTCAGTCAGAGAATGAATGTTCCACACGAGTTCGATTTCTACTGAAATCGCGAGCATGTATAGCCTTTCCCATTTGTTTAAGGCAACTCGAAAAGATGATTATCGGGCCTATAATGTCGAAGTCTCCTAATCAGTTTTAAATTTTGCCATGACCGATCGCTTCGCAGCTAGCTTGCGCCCGGACTCATGAGAGCAAGAAGGATTTTATATTCCGCGGTCCCAAGCACAACTTATTAGAGCAGGCGAGTTGTTCGCTCACGACAACTCGGTCCGAGGAATAAAGGAACAGTGTAACCTAGGGTTCGAGGAGCGTTTTCAAATCAAACGGATTTTCGAAACATCAGATCTCGAACGAACGAAAAAATCGTCCGACGAAATATCGAACCAACGAAATTTGAAGAAAATTCAATTCGTTCGACAAGATATCAAACGAACGAAAAAATTTCGTTTCTGTACAGCTATATTTTCTGTCTCATGAGAATGGCTCCCTGTGTGTCCGAAAGTCGATGCTCATTGTAGCCACATGATTCACTCAACGCCGCTCACACTCGCCGTGTCTCGCTATGACGCATCAATGAATGATGCGAGAGGACCGTCTCTCCCCGCAGCCGGCTGTTCGTAGAGCGTTTTTGAAGGTTGAAAGTTTTTTCCCGGACGTGCTTAGGAAAAAGTGACTACGATTTTCGAAAATATTTGCGGAATACTACAAGGAAGCTGCCTGTGTTTCCTACGAGACTTTGTGGGACAGGCGTGGAAGAGCTCTGAACAGGGTCCCACACGAAGGTGCGCAGTTGCAAACGCAGCCCTTTCGCGCCCGATCGAAGGACGATGAGTGTGCCTGCCGGGGCGTCGAACCGGAGAAAAAGCGCTGTTTGAGCACAACTGAAAGTTGTGAAAATCGAGTTTCCCGGATTGGGCTGCCGCTGCTTTTTTGAAAGAGGGTTTCAAAAGCAAGTCGTTGGCCGGATTTTCTGGTCGACTGGTCACGTTTGAGCCGAGAACGGAACGTCGATGGTCCCGTTTAAAGCGAAAATGGACTTATAAGGGAAGTATACAAAGCGTAGGTCTGATCTGCCAAAACGACTAGTGTCGTTAGTATCTCTTGTGGCTCAATAGTAAAACTGCGCAGTATCCCGTCGCGAGCCGCAGGTTCCAAGAAGTTACAAGCTTAAAAGCTCATTTTTTGTGCTTTTTGTACCTTCCAAAAAACGCGTTATTCTTCGGAAAATCCGGAAACGGACCTCATAAATGTGTTCAGCACCCAAAACTACCACCCTGAGCAAATTTTGGGTGAACGCACATTTTCCGTACTTTGTCCAGACTGATAGCGTTTTTGACTTGTACGGTTTTTCGGTTGGGCGCTTATTTCTGCTAATTGGGAGCTCTGGAAGCGTTTTAGAAAAATGTTCCAGATTTGAATTAAAATTCTCCCAGATTGGTTTTTTAGGGCGCTGATCACGATTCTGTGATTTATTAGTCGATTTTCAAAAGTTTTCGGCTCATTTTGTTTAAAGCTTCCCAACCGGGGAAAATTTCGAAGGAAAAACGCCACTTTCGAAATTTCCGGTTTTCTACGATAGATATGTCTCAAAATCATTCGCTGAGGGTTATTTGGAGTGCTAAACACGAATCTGAAGTCCGTTTATCGATTTTTGCAGATTACGGTAGATTACAGTGGGTATACGGTAGTTTGGTCAAAATCTCAGATTTTACTCAAAATTTGTATACGGAGGTTAATCGAGGTGGAGAATACGAATTTAATGTCCGTTTGTCGATTTTCAAAATACTAAGGTGGGTTTTGACCCCTAAATGACATGTTACCTACCGTAACCTACAGTAAACCTCAAAATTTCGACAAGTGGACTCCAGTTTCGTGTTCACCACCCTAGATTACCCCTACATACAACTTTTGAGCTAAATCCGAAAAATTTTTTCGAAACCTCAAAAAAATGCCTGGTGGTACCCTTGCCTTTTCGCCAGGCTTGAAAAATGCTCATAACTTTTTTGAACCTGCGGCTCGCGGCGGGATACTGCGCATTTTTACTATTGAGCCAGAAGAGATACTAACCATACTAGTCGTTTTGGCAGATCCGACCTACGCTTTTTATACTTCCCTTGTTAGCGCATTTGAAAAAAGGTGAAAATCGTGTTTCCTAGATCTGGCTGCTAAGGCGATTATTTCGAAAAGGATAGCAAAAAAAGTTGTAGGGCGAGTTTCAGATCGATTGGTCCTGTTTGAGCCGAGAACGGGAGGTCGGTGATCTGGGGTCTTTATTTAAAGCCTAGATCCCCGAGGTGACGCTCGGCGATAAATGCTTCTAGACAAGTTTTCCTACTTCGAAGGAGTCTATAGCTGCGATGAATGGAGCTTAGTTTTGTAGCCGGACCTTTTGCGCTCGACCGAAGGACGATGACTTCGTCTGCCGAGGCGTCGAACACACGATAAAACGTAACTTTCACTCTCGAGTTTCAGGAATTGACCTTGCACAACTCGTGCATAATCTGTATGGTTGATATGAAGTCAAATATTTGTACCAGTTTGATATCTAGCTTCACTTTTCCTACACTCGATTGGTTATGTTAGCCCTATATGCCTTGTTTGCAGGGTAAGACATGTGTAAGCTCAAAATGAAGAGCTGTCGATGCTGATTCTAAATATGCCCCTAGCAACCCAAACGGACGTTTTTGAACGAAGTTATGGCAAAGCGGCGCTGTGCGGTGGAAAAAAGCGCCGAAAACGCCTTTTTTCCTGAAGTCGCGGGCGGTATTGCATTCCACAACAAGCGAAAATTGACCGCGCCGCAAGCCGAAGCGACGTGCACGGCCCCAGTTTTGAAATCCATCATTGAGGTAGATCAATCAGTGCCGTAATTCCACCCCATTTAACGAACCCAACTTGACGTGATTTTAGGTCTTTTTCGTTGAGCGTTAATCGTTAATTTTCCAAAAAAAACCGCGTTAACCCGTTCATGCGTTAACACGTTAACGTTATAGCGCACAGCCCTGTACTCTGCTATGTATAGTTCAGTTCCGCAATCGCGTTCCGTCCTCATTATCACAATCGTAGAAGCGAAGCGGTTGCTTTTAAAAAATTCAACTAGAATCATTCTCAAAACAACCGCTTCGCTTCTACGATTGTGATAATGAGACTTTGCGGAATGAACGCGATTGCCGAACTAGATCATATGCTCATTCGAGTGATACCTTCAAGATTAAAGACGTCCATATTGAAACGGGTTATTGTCGAAAGACCAAAACAGATCTTAGCCTTTCTGAAGGAAGTTAAGGTGAGTATTGTGCTCGCTCTAGCCGCTGAAAATTTGGAGTCCAGTGCGTAGGGAAATACCAGGTAGCCAGGAGAAGTACTCGCACTTTTTAGATAGCCCTACAGGTCAAGCAAACACCTTGTAAATCAACGAATCGACTCACTTCAAAAAATTAAAGGTCTCATCAGGACAACGAGAAGTAGCACAAACACAGAACGGAACAACAAGTGTTCAAAACTGCCTCCAAAAAAAAATTGGAAAAATGTCGTTACATGGTTCGTTTGGACGGCGCTGGTCGCGCGTACCAGTCTTGGAATTCTTCTTCTCAGATCTAATGATTCTCGCAATATATCAGCTCCATGCTCGCCAGTTTCATCACATGTTGCTTGAAAAAATTCTGGCAGAAGGATTTTCATTGCAGGAGGACCGTGCACCGACACCTTCGGCCAATTCGACAAACGCTGTTTTCTGACTTTGTTTTCGGGATTCTAAGACGAAAGTTATTGGCTACAGGGCTCGTTGTATTTGAATTCATTGGAATTTTGGTTGGATACACCGCGCGTCAAAAAAGTGGCAGGAAATGTGATACGCTGAATTGCATGCGTTGAAAACAGCTTTGATGAATGTTTTGAAACACTATACGGAGCGAAAATGTTAGACCAAAGCGAGTAATTTTCGAAGGCGTGTTGTGTAAGTGTATTTAAGCCGAAGAAGCTGATTTCAGTCTTGCCTTGTAACCTCTTGTGCTTCATTTTGTCGAGCTTGATCAGGTGAAATTTTGTTTTTGAGATGGGTTCATTCGATGAATCACAAGTGAAAAGCACTACTTCATAGACATCCGAAAAAAGAGCGGTACCCATATGCCCATATGCCCATATGCCTCACGATACCCATATGCATGTATCTAGCTGCTCTGCTTTCAAGTTTCAGCACGAAGTTCTAGACCCTTGTCTCGCAATCTACCGCATGTTGTACTTAATGTAATGGAAAAATAAACAAGCATTATTCACCTGCATTCAATAAGGTACATTGGCGCGATTCCTACTGATACACTGATTGCGGCTCCCAGCAAGATGCGTGCTACCGTGTACATGATATAGCTATTTCCCTACAAAAGAATAGGTAAGGGAACAGTACTCCATACGATACTCCATACTTCAACTAGTATAGTTGTAAAAGGGGGAGTACAGACAAAGAAGCTGGCGATCTCCATAGTGACAGCAATTATTTGCACAACGAATGTGACGATTATTCCATTTCTACGTCCGATCTTGTCAGAGGTCAACTGGATCAACAATGAACCAATGGTAGCACCCCAGAAGAAAGACGAAACTATTATGCCCCACATTTCCTAAATTGTCACATATCATTCACACCATCAAGGCAGAAATGACACCTCCCGTACCGCGGTTTGCGTTGGCTCTCTGATAATGCCGTGCGTCTCATAGTAGGAGTCATTGAGAAAAGACTGGAATGCAACCTGAGCGGGATTGGTGATCAGCAGTTGGTATCCGAGGTTGAAGCCACCACCTGCAAATGACAACATTTATATGTAAAACTATGAAACTTTGAGATGTACGATACCGCCTCTATCTTGTGGTCATTGGGCGCTAGAGCAGCGGAGCGCGCCGTTTGGCGTCGTTTTTGAATAACTCGCTTCAAAGAGTTCCAATCGGAAAATGGAAGCCACATTCGGAATCAGCATCAAAAATGCGATCTACTGAATGTATAAAATTTTAAAATGGAACTCAGTGGAAGATTTTGGGTTACTGTAGCCATCCGATGTCCCTCGTGTCCAAATGGGGCTGGCGTTTAAGTGTTGTTATAAGTGAATTTCTTGACTTTTTCTCGTATTTAGCACATTCATATGCCATTTGTTATCCTCTGTGTTTCTTCTGAAACATTTTGACAGCGAAAAAATTAATAAAAACTCATAAGAAGTCATTTTTCCTAACAATTTATGGATTTTAATGTGACCAAATCACGAAGTTCTTCTATATTAGTGACTTATTTTGAGATAAATTGCAAACCTTTGAGAAGAATCCAGGTATTAAAATTTAAACGGAAATCGCGCCTTCAAATTGGGTTAATTATTTGATTTCACATTCCAAAAAGGTAGGTAACAGAGCGCATTTCAACCGAGAAATTCTGTATCGAATATCGTTTTCAGGTTCAAAAAATACGTTCTCACTCTTCAAGCCGATTTCGGTTTACAAATACATTTTTTGTGACTGAAGTTATCGGTTTTTCGTACATAACTTTTCTACGCTAGAAGATGTTTTCGGAATTACCATAGAATTCTGCATCGACGAGCGTTTTCAGCTTTTCAAGATAATGCCCAGACCGTTCAGCCTAATTCGTTTTACGAAACACCAGTTTTTTGTCTATAACTCTTCAACCGTTGAAGATAGGGTTGTGGTGAAAGCGGTTTTTGAATTTTACGTGAAATTCTGCGTCGAATGATATATCGCGTTCCTAACTTTGTTGGCTCCATAAGCCAGCCAGGTCGGTGGAGCCGAGCTCAATAGTAATCTCCATAGGGTGCTCTCGCCTCTGTGGTGTAAGTAGGAGACGCAGCGTTTCACTGGAGCCAAGAATGGAGCTCGGCTCCAGCGACCTTGCTGGCTTATAGATGTTAAGAACCCGATATATCATTCGACGCAGAATTTTACGTAGATTTAAAAACCCACCTTTGCCACAACACTATTTTCGACCTTTCACGGTTAAAGAGTTATAGGCGAAAAACTGGTGTTTCGTAAGATGAATTAGGCTAAAGAATCGAGAAAATATTCTTCCAACCTTGAAACACTGGTCGACGCAGAATCCTACTGGGATTCCGAAAACTACCTTCACCAAAGGTCGGTCTTTCAGCGTAGAAAAGTTATGATCGAAAAACCGATAACTTCAGGCACAAAAATGCACTTTATAAACCGAAATCGGCTGGAATAGTGAGGACGTATTCTTTGTACACAAAAACGCTATTCGATGCAGAATTTCATGAGAATTCTAAAAACAACCTATACCAAGGGGTTATTTTCGAGGGGGAAAAATTATAAGGGGAAAACTGGCACTACACAAGCCAAACATGGTTCGGAGTTCTAAAGCGCGGTAGATCCTAAAAATACTTGTCGTCAAAGAATTTCACGGAAATTTCGAAAAAGAAACACTTTCGCTACCGCTTAACATCCTTCTCCGAAGATTGAAATATTAACGTCGAAAAGCCTGTAGTTTCTTAGTAGCATGTTACCTCATGAAGCTTGAGGCACAAAAAAGACGAGAGGACCGAAAAATTGAGGTGGTAGAAGTAATGTTCATTCTTAAAATTGGGGTGAGAAGGCAACCTTCACCTCTCGGACCGCTGTCTCCACCCCAACGAAGCTATGCGTCGAAATCTCCTGTTATGTTATACTCCTCCGTTCCGCTGCAGACTCCGTTCGGTCTTAAATGAGCGCGAAAGGTTTCACGTTATGTGGCATATTCAAAAAGTGACACATTCGTTATAAGCGAATTCATTTCATGAGAATTTGACGTCAATAATAGGTATCAAAAACGTTCGCGTCATATGATGTCGGGAAGAAATGTAATAACGCGAGATGAAATATTCTTTTCAAGAAATAAGAACGTCTCGTTTCTGGGTCGGCGAAGGGGAGGATTTAAAACGGATAAACGAATACAAGCTCTTCGGAAATGGAGGACGCCTGTCGTGAACTTATCGTTCACGATGCTTTTTGTCATACATCTGCCCGCCCTCCTCGGGGCTTCTTAAGCAGAGGCGATGTGGAAAGGGGCTGGCTCTGTCTCGGTGTTAGACAGATAGACCGGGAAGCTTCAGCTTCCGCGGGGTCATGCCCGCCGCAGATGCGGCTGAAGGGAAACATAAAAGAGTATGGTAAGCTACAGCCTTCCGGCTGAGGTAGGCCAGTACTCTTAATGAGTAACTGTAGAGAGAATGGTAAGCTGCAGCCTTTGGGCTGAGGTAGGCCAGTTCTCTTAACAGGCAAAGGGTAGAGAGATTGGTAAGCTGCAGCCTTTAGGCTAAGGTAGGCCACATCTCTTTATAGGTAAAGGTAACAGGGTAATCTATCGAAATGCTTGCCGAAAGAAATGTGTAGGATGAAAGCGTAGAGGTTATGAAACGTCTCAGAATAAAAGAAGCAAGTTTGGTCTAAATTTAGTGTTGTACGGTTGATTGAGGTGTTTAATTTAATTGTTTTATGTGTGTATTACTTGCAATAAAAGATTGAGGGAAACTTGAACCACCAAAACCACATTGTAACAGTGATGCAGTTACAAAATGGAGTAAGCTCCTGAGTTGCATCTGTCGGGGCGTTCGTGTAAGATTCGAGACAAATGCGACTCACAAGGGAATGACGAGACCTGGTCGCTAGAACTACTCATAAAGCCACGTTTTTCTATTCGACTACTTCCCGGGTAATCCTAAAAGCCCCAATCTAGCTACCCGAGTAGTAGTGAAAAAAAACAGTTATGAACTAAAAAGTGAAGGACTCTGTAGAATTATCACCATCAAGGTATCGTAACCAGTCATAATTTTCAAGAGAAACAACAAACGGACTCAGATTCGTGTTCTACGCCCAAAATTACCCCCCTGGGCGGAGTTTGGGCTGAAATTTTTTCCTTGACCCCTGCATCCCCAAAATTAGATTCGGCTACCCCATGGGGCTCAAGTAATCAGAAAAGAATTTCCCAAACTTCTCCTGGGGGGTTTTCTCAATTGCTGAACACGAATAAGAGGCCCGTTTAGCGTTTTTCAAGCGATTACGGTAGGTTAAGGTAAGTATAATGTAATTTAGCAATCGTAGCTCATAGACTCGCATCTAGAAAATCCTGTGGTACAGTCCTTTTTGGGGCAAATTAATTTGCCATGCTGTTTTTTGAGACGGACGTTGTTAGGCGCATCCATTCAAAAGTTTATTGACAGTTTTTTTTTTTGATGAAAAAAAACAGCAAGCACTTCGAAAGGATAAGAATATAGAACTCGAGGAGTATCTCAGCATGAAAATTGAAATTGGTCACTTTATGAAAATCTTAATTTTTAAATGAAATTTTTTTTGAACTGTTCATTTTTTGGTGCATTTCCGTACATTGGCTGATCCTGGACATGATTCCTTCGTGTGAGGAGAAAAAACAAAGATTGCAAAGCGAATTCCTTACATGGTTGTTGAAATGCGCTCTGATACCTACCTTTTGGAATGCGAAATCAAATGATTAACCCAATTCAAGACGCGATTTCCGTTCAACTTTTAATACCTAAATTCTTCTAAAAGTTTTGCAATTTATCTTAAATTAAGTCACTAATATAGAAGAACTTCGTGATTTTGCCACATTAAAATCCATAAATTGTTAGGAAAAATGACTTTTTATGAGTTTTAATTAATTTTTTCGCTGTCAAAATGTTTCAGAAGAAACACAGAGGATAACAAATGGCATATGAATGTGCTAAATACGAGGAAAACGTCAACAAATCCACATAACAACACTTAAACGGCAGCTCCATTTGGACACGAGGGACATTGGATGGCTACAGTAACCCAAAATCTTCCACTGAGTTCCATTTTGAAATTTTATTTATCCAGTAGATCGCATTTTTGATGCTGATTCCGAATGTGGCTTCCATTTTCCGATTGGGCCTCTTTGAAGCGAGTTATTCAAAAACGACGCCAAACGGCGCGCTCCGGCGCTCTAGCGCGCCCAATGACCAAAAGATAGGGGCGGTATTGTACAAGTTACCGTATTTTCTCTTTTTGAAGTACATGTACTTCTAATACTCAGGCCCCTATTTTACATGTACTTCTATTAGAGGTGTACTTCAAAAAGAGGCTGTACTTCTGATTCTCAGCCCTCATTTTGTGGTGTACTTCTATTAGAGGTGTACTTCTATTAGAGGTGTACTTCTAATAGAGGGTGTACTTTTATTATTCGGGGCGAATTTTTGAATTTCCAGTGGTAGGCTGTTTGCATTTCTGGCATAGGTTTCCAGTGTAAGACCGAAAACTTGTCTTCAGACCGCAACCACAAAAACTTAGCCACTTGGGCTCAACCAAATTGAGGTTTCCACAATCACTGATTTCTTATTTTCAAACCCTTCATTCACACCCGTCAATTTCTTCCAAAAACTGTATAAGTTCGGTAACGCTTCTGTTGACACGTGCTTTATAAGAAAAAGAGAGACCGATGGGAATCAACTTGCTACAATAGAATTGATCGCCTTTCGAGCCCTCCAGAGCGATTGAAAAACTTCAATCGCTCTCAAACGACTTGACAACGGCTCCTTCAGAGGCGAGTTCTTTGCGTCCACAATCCGGTATGTTAAGCCTACCATTGGTGGTTCCTGATTTCCTTGTCGTAGAAACGATTCCTCAACATGAATGATCTATCTTCGTAACGCTAGGGAATCTTGGCTTTTCAATGAACGTTAAAGGCAAGGTCCGGTCAAATTTTGACACTACCGAAGTTCGGGTTAAATAGATTGGGCTGGCCTAGCCGAACGTCGTCTGAACGTTTCACAAACTCTGACTCCATGCTTCTAGAGAAAACAGCCTCAAAGTCTAGGATTACGGTATTGCCAGAATGACCGATATTTACACTGCAGTTTTGAAGAATGCGTGGATGATGGCTAAAACATGGACGATGGACACACCTTTCTGACTTTTCTGACACAGCGGTTGACGGAAGTGGCTGTATTAACTTGAAGAAGGCCGGTTTTACGCAGTTTTCGCGTGTTCCTTGGATAATCCTCAAAATCGAAATTCTGACCGGACCCTGCCTTTAAAGTCAACGTCTTGGGCCAAAACAAGTCAACTTTGAATCACTAAAACCCAATCAAATCAGAATTTTTGTATAGTATGTATCTGAATGAACTCCATTCATTCTCCGAGGATAACATCAGTATCAAATTCCAGCATTAGGTTTTTTCTTGGTCATTTGAAGTTCGTTTAAGTTTCATCGGAAGCTCTGCCATACAAGCAAATTTGACCGAAAAAAAGGCTGCCGATAGTTTTTTTTTGAATATTCAAACCTCACAATATTGAAATAACATCTCGTGCAAACTGGTTTCTCAAATGCCACATTCGGATTGCCAAGCACTTAAAGGCAGTGTTCACGATGAAAAAAATGTTTGAAATTCCCTAAGGAATGTGTAGTGGAGGGACACTCTGTAACGTTAACGTTGAAAGAACGCATGAAAACGAGCCAGGAAGAGCCCCAAAAGAGCCCGAAGTTGCCACTTTGAGCGCCAGGCAAACCTCAAAGCGCATTGCCCGCCCACCGATGAAAGCTTGAAAACGTGAAATGAGCGATGGTTTCCAATGATTGGCCCCGTTCTTCTCTTCATTCTCAACTTCTCTCTTTACTCGGGTCAGCTCGCATACATCGGCGGCAAAAGACGGAAGTTACAAGCCTCGGAAAACTCGTCCACCATGCTTCTCTAGCTCAATTTTTAAGGGACCATAACTCCGTTCCCAGAAGGTCGTGTACGAACGTAGGTGGGAAAACAGAAAATCGACTTTTATCGTGAACACTGTCTTTAAGTACCCGAGTACCGGAGGTTTTATCCGAAACGAGGTGTACTTCTATTAGAGGAAATACTGTTTGTAGTGATGTGCATAGATTCATCAGGGTCAGGCAGACCGTTGTCCAGGACCTCGACAAAGAAACGTCCCCCTCCCTTGCAGATCAAAATTTTCGAAAAATGCTCGAAGTTTTTACGTCTCCCTTATGTTCTGAAAAAATTTGACAGTTTTTGTGGTCGAAAATTCCAAAAAAAAGTTTATTTCAAACTGAATTTTTGAAAAAAAAAATTACTGCACTTCCTATCCGCCTGATTAACCTCGAGGAGTATAGTTTTTCAACTTGCCCTTGAGCAACAATATCTGTATTGAGAAAGAAGTAATTAGAATTGTGACACAGATCACCTCACAATCTCATGATGGCATAACTATGAAGAAAATGTGGGCAAATCAAAGCAGAAATAAGAAGACGTTAGATGCTTGTTCCTCGCTTGCATCAAGTTTTGTCCTAATCTTGATCGCGCAGTAAGCTAGCAAAAAATCTGGAATGATTCAATTTTTGTAGTGGAGGAAATTGCGGTGAGTATGTAGAACGTTTCCTAACTTTTATTGAACTCCAAACTAGGTGTGGGCAAAATTCTGGCGTATGCCGTGCATTATTCGGGGACGTTTTGGACACTCGATGACAGCTCACTAATCGTAAGGCTTCACGACACCTCGGTGCAAACCTAGTTGGAGGGGGTCACTCAGGATACGAGGGAAGAATGAATGATACACTATCAAAATCGACGAATTTTGATGGAGTTTCTGTTAAAACAATGATCGATAGCACTATTAAATAGCAGATACCGGCATAAGTCTACGTTTTGACGGATCACAAACCTCCAACTATGTAGGTTTGCATCAAGACCTCCTGGGGTGGAATTCACGAAACGGTAACCACGTTTTAGCCACGGTTTGGGCCCGATCGATTTGTACGCGATGTGCATAACCATGGCTACGCTAGCCATGGTTAAAACGTGGTTAGCGTTTCGTGAATTCTACCCCTGGTGGGTGGAACCATTTGTGGGTGAGTAAGCCTTCACAGGTTCAAAAAAGTCCGATTTCCAAGTAGTATTGTTCAAACAGAAGGGGTGAGACAGGGAGTGTCACTGGGGGGGGTTTTGAGGGCACTGTACTGCGCAGGCATGTGGATCGAATCCACACCGCGGGTGTGGCTAAGGAGCAGTTCGGCTAGCACACGCGACGCGCGACGGGAAAAAACGCTGTGCGCGCTCATCGTCCTTGGGGCGCGTTAACCGAGGACCTTCGAAAAAAAGAGTCGCTGTCCCATTGTAGCCGTCCCCCTTCATCATTTTTTTTGCATTTTTTTATGTTTTTTGTTTATAATGTGCTTTTTTAAGACGCAATGCTTCTCATACCATCGTTTCAATGGAATTCGCACTATGTATACAAGTTTTCTTAGAGTTCTTTTTGTTTGCTTCTTGGAGAGCAACGGGAGATGATGATATTGATTCCGACGACAACCCTACGTCTGACACATCAACCTACATGAACAAAATGCAAAAAAAACGATAAAGGGGAACGGCTAAAATGGAACAATAACAACTTGTTTGAGTGCCCTCGGTTAACGCGCCCCAAGGACGATGAGCGCGCACAGCGTTTTTTCCGTTGCGCGTCGCGTGTGCTAGCCGAACTGCTCCTTAGCCACACCCGCGGTGTGGATTCGATCCACATGCCTACTGCGCAACAGTGCCCACAAAACAGACGCGGTTTGGCATTGGAGCGCGATATTTTTCGACGGCTCTCCGCAGTGGTTAATCAAACCCCTTGCACGGGTATGCTCTAAACTTAGAAGTTTCTGAGCGACTTCGTGGTAGATAGCAGACGATAGGCCAACGATGAACATTTTACGTTCATGATTTTAGGATTGCTTTTTTGGAAAAAAATTTGCGTTGTCCAACATTAGCGGTTTTGGACAACGGTTTTGGACAAAGGTGAAACGTGTTTTAGGCGATTTTCTTCGTGATTTTAAGGTAATGGGGTGTTAGGTATCAGTTTGTGGGGAATTTCATTTAATATCTGTATCTTTTTTTTTCAGAATTTCGAAAATCTGAAATTTTATGGGGGGACGTACTGTGCTTATCTGGGCCAAATTTCGGTCCGCAATTGGGTCTCGACACGCTTTGCGGCAGAAAGCGCTCGAGTCAGTTGAGTTTCCAGCGCCGAAGCTGACTCGCTGTGGATTTTTTATATAGTTTTCTTCAATATTTCTTAGTTTCCAGTTTCCGAAACCTACCTAGTGTCAACAGATCGGCTGCTGCGGCGCTGGAAACTCTTCCGACTCAGGAGCGTGCGGCCGCAAAGCGTGTCGAGACGCAATTGCGGACCGGAATTTGGCCCAGATAAGCACAGTACGTTGTCCAGTTTTCGAAGTGGAGAATTGAAGCGGTGATAGGCCCGATGAATGAATGTTATTCGTCTAAAAATTTGTTTTATGTGCTAAAAATTTAAATACTGCCTAAAATATGTCTATTACATCGTTATGTAAAGATACTTTCCTCACATGTACTGTTGTGGTGCTGAACTATTGTTCTCTTTGATCTATTTGTTGCTATTACCTGTTTCCTTTACAGAAAGAGAAACGCAGCTGAAAACATCACCGACTTTTTAGAATTTTGGCCCGAAGTTTTTACGTCCCATCCCCAAAAAACTTTAAATTTTGAAAAAGTTTACGTCCCCCCTGTTGTCCAGCGGGACAACGCCCGCCTGACCCTGCTCCAGACTGCTTCTTTCTCCTGAATGTCGCCACCACCTTTTGCAAATTCGTCTAAAAACTGAAAAGTAAGTAGAGGCACTATGCTCCTGACGGTCACATTTGTAGGGAACCCTGATTTTCTGCTAGAAGTAGAGATGAAGCTGCAAGCACCTAGACCGGCCACCACATGCCCTTCCGCCCTTTTTCAGTGAATCCCAGAGATTGCACTCCCACTGATCGCTAGTTAGCACGCAGTGCAAAACTTTCTTCGGATCAGGAAGATGTGTCGGAAGACGACACCGAAATAGTCGACTGAACGCGTGTCTTCAAATGCGCTGTACGATTAAAGCAACCATCACAGTCCAAGATCTCCAAACATGTCTTGTTTTATGGTCACCAAGTATTGCTTTAAAATTTCCCAAAACCGGTGATTTGTTTGTTTCTACGAATAATATATGAAGTTTTAGAATGATATTTGCTTGAATACACGGAGTTGAATCTTCGGTACTACTGAAAATTTTTCTAATCCGTTTTTTTCATTCGAATTATCCTATGAATCCGATTTTATTCGGTCGGATATCCGATAACCGATCCGGTCAAAAATTCTCGTTTCGGATAGGATCCGTTATCCGAAATTCTCGTTTGGGCCAGTAGCCGTTTTATCCGATGAGTCGGTTTTGCAAAATCGGCAATATCCGAAAATCTGATCCGACGCGATTTTGGCCATCGGATGGAATGTATAATAGTGAGTAGAAGGTAGGCCAAAGATGGGAATTTCACCTTTAGGATGTTAAAATAGCTTTTTTGAAAAAAATTACCGTTGTCCAATTTGGGCCGAAGGCGCGGTTTTGGAAAACGGTTTTGGACATCGGCAAAACGTGTTTTAGGCGATTTTCTTCGTGATTTTAAGGTGATGGGAAGGGTGCTAGGTATTAGTTTGTGGGGAATTTCATGGAGAATCTGAATCTTTTTTCAGAATTTTGAAAATCTGAAATTCTATGATGTACGTTGTCCAATTTTCGAAGTGAAAAATATAAGCGGTAATAGGCCCGATTAATGAATGTAACTCGTCCAAAAATTTGTTTTATGTGCTGAAAATTTGAATCCTGCCTAAAATATGTCTATTACATCGTTGAGTGAAGATACGTTTCTCACTTGTACCGTTGTGGTGCTGTACTATTGTTATCTTTGATCTTTTTGTTGCTATTACAAAATGTGAGACAACCACGTCCAAACACCTCGTTCCACGACCTGTTTTCTTCACAGAAAGAGAAACGCAACTGAAAACACTCCCGCTTTTATGAAGTTTTGACCCAGAGTTCCTCCCCAAAAAATCTAAATTTCGAAAATTTTTACGTTCCCCCTGTTGTCTAGCTGGACAACACCCGCATGATCTTGAGAGCTATCGTGTCTCCCTATTCCGGTTGAATAATAATCGAAATGCGTTTGATCGGAGTTATTGTGATTTTGCGAAGTTTTTGGGGGTGTCTTTTGCCCCTTTTACTAATAATCGCTCATTTTTATGGAAATTTGCATTTTTTTTGCAAAGGCAAGCCATTGAAAAATGGCACGACGCCAACGTATTCATTTGGGAAGAAATTTTCTCGAACACACCAACATTTGCGTTTCTGGGCTATCTACAATATCATGCTCTACGAACATAGCAAATAAAAACCATATGGTAGAATTTGTCTGACAAGGAAATGACCAGGGTCGTAAGAACACCATTCTATTTGCCCGAGTAGTAGTGGGGAAAAACGTTATGAGTCATTTCTTGGAAAGAGGTCGAAACGGCGAGAAATTGGCGAGCGCTATGTCATCTATTATTTCAACAACACCGCCAAGGCCAATTGTCCGAATGGCCCAAGGCGGCTACCTGCCAACCGGAGGCTCCCGGGTTCGACCCGCTTTGCAGGTGAAATTTTCGCAATGACGTTTTTTGAGTCCAACACCTGTACGCTGCCTTTTGATTACAGTTTATCGACACCAGCCCTCATAAGGAAGAAGAACAAGAATACAGAAGACCAAAACACGGAAACGAAGTTTTTAACGCAAAATCACTCTGTATGAGTGGCTTTGGCTATAGTTTTGTGGGCTAACTTACTGGGAAACATGTTTTATTCTGTGGCGACTTGAACCTCTCGCCTTGTACCTCATTTACCGACCCTTGTTTTCGCACGATTGTCGATTTCAACATCCGGGTACGTCGATGACCAATCCGGTGAACTCAACAGCCCCATCACAAAGCTTTTCCCAAATGAAATCGGCAAATGCAAGCAAGTTGGATGTTGTAATTATGTTAGTTTCATGTTTTGCTGCTACTGCAACAGGAATTTCTGTTTCGCCCACTTCCTTGAAAATTACCACTGCTGTTGATTTTGCTAGCCGTGCATCCTTTCGGAGTGCTTGCTGTTTTTTTTTTCATCAAAAAAAACTGTCAATAAACTTTTGAACGGATGCGCCTAACAACGTTCGTCTCAAAAAACAGCATGGCAAATTAATTTGCACCAAAAAGGACTGTACCACAGGATTTTCTAGATGCGAGTCTATGAGCTACGATTGCTAAATTACATTATACTTACCGTAACCTACCGTAATCGCTTGAAAAACGCTAAACGGGCCTCATATTCGTGTTCAGCAATTGAGAACCCCCCCCAGGGGAAGTTTGGGAAATTTTTTTCTGATTTCTTGAGCCCCATGGGGTAGCCGAATCTATTTTTGGGGATGCAGGGGTCAAGGAAAAAATTTCAGCCCAAACTTCGCCCAGAGGGGTAATTTTGGGCGTAGATCACGAATCTGAGTCCGCTTGTTGTTTATCTTGAAAATTATGACTGGTTACGATACCTTGATGGTGATAATTCTACAGAGTCCTTCACTTTTTAGTTCATAACTGTTTTTTTTCACTACTACTCGGGCAGCTAGATTGGGGCTTTTAGGATTACCCGGGAGGTAGTCGAATAGAAAAACGTGGCTTTATGAGTAGTTCTAGCGACCAGGTCTCGTCATTCCCTTGTGAGTCGCATTTGTCTCGAATCTTACACGAACGTCCCGACAGATGCACCTCAGGAGCTTACTCCTTTGGGCGTCCTCCATTTCCGAAGAGCTTGTATTCGTTTATCCGTTTCAAGTCCTCCCCTTCCCCGACCCAGAAACGAGACGTTCTTATTTCTTGAAAAGAATATTTCATCTCGCGTTATTACATTTCTTCCCGACATCATATGACGCGAACGTTTTTGATACCTATTATTGACGTCAAATTCTCATGAAATGAATTCGCTTATAACGAATGTGTCACTTTTTGAATATGCCACATAACGTGAAACCTTTCGCGCTCATTTAAGACCGAACGGAGTCTGCAGCGGAACGGAGGAGTATAACATAATAGGAGATTTCGACGCATAGCTTCGTTGGGGTGGAGACAGCGGTCCGAGAGGTGAAGGTTGCCTTCTCACCCCAATTTTAAGAATGAACATCATTTCTACCACCTCAATTTTTCGGTCTTCTCGTCTTTTTTGTGCCTCAAACTTTATGAGGTAACATGCTACTAAGAAACTACAGGCTTTTCGACGCTAACATTTCAATCTTCGGAGAAGGATGTCGAGCGGTAGCGAAAGTGTTTCTTTTTCGAAATTTCCGTGAAATTCTTTGACGACAAGTATTTTCAGGATCTACCGCGCTTTAGAACTCCGAACCATGTTCGGCTTGCGTAGTGCCAGTTTTCCCCTTATAATTTTTCCCTCTCGAAAATAACCCCTTGGTATAGGTTGTTTTTAGAATTCTCATGAAATTCTGCATCGAATAGCGTTTTCGTGTACAAAGAATACGTCCTCACTATTCCAGCCGAATTCGGTTTATAAAGTGCATTTTTTGTGCCTGAAGTTATCGGTTTTTCGATCATAACTTTTCTACGCTGAAAGACCGACCTTTGGTGAAGGTAGTTTTCGGAATCCCAGTAGGATTCTGCGTCGACCAGTGTTTCAAGGTTGGAAAAATATTTTCTCGATTCTTTAGCCTAATTCATCTTACGAAACACCAGTTTTTCGCCTATAACTCTTTAATCGTGAAAGGTCGAAAATAGTGTTGTGGCAAAGGTGGGTTTTTAAATCTACGTAAAATTCTGCGTCGAATGATATATCGGGTTCCTAAAATCTATAAGCCAGCAAGGTCGCTGGAGCCGAGCTCCATTCTTGGCTCCAGTGAAACGCTGTGTCTCCTACTTACACCACAGAGGCGAGAGCACCCTATGGAGATTACTCAGGTAAAACTAGTTGTCCAGAATCGGACGAATAGTTGTCGAGAATTGGGCGACAATCGAGAAGTTGTCCAGAAAGTTGATAGAAGTTGTCGAGAATTCCGAGATTCGCAGTATTTGTCGAGAATTGCGGCCGATTTGTTCAGAATTTCAGAGAAAGTTGCCGAGAATTCGGGAGTATGCGTGCTTGCCGAGAATTCGGACAGATTTCTCGACAACTCCTTCCGGAATTGAGAGTATGTTTCGAGTATGTCGAAAATTTCCGAAGAATTTAGAACATCGCTTCAGAACCCTCTTTACACCACATTCTTCAAATGTTGCGACTGCTGTTTTTGTTCTTTTCTTGTCGTATGGGTCCTCTGCGGTTTTTTTTTCTTTTTTTCTCCATTCTTCTAGCTGGTGATCAATTATGATGTATTTCACCGATTTCTTGAATATCAAACTCGTTTTTTTTTAAATTTTCATCTTCTCAAAATAGCGAACATACCAAAACATGGGATCTCCGAGTTAGTGAATTTTGAAAGTTTTCGAGCTTTCAAGTACTGATCTTTTTTTGATGATCGTTAGTTGCAGCAGTGAGATTCAAAGTATGTTATTCAAAAAGTTACCCAAAAAGTATCAGAACAACGTTTGAAATTAAGATGGTTAATTTGAATAAATCCCGAATGATTTAGTTCTGACCGAAATTCGCAACTCTAAACCTTGCAATGGTTGTTTAGCATTACATATATTGATGTACATTATGTGGCCTTCCGGCGGGTCCACACCTGTAGCCAGCGGTTTGACCGCTAGCTGCAGGTGTGGACCCGCCGGAAGTCCACTTTTTGCAAAGTATGGGTCACGAGAGTAGCATATTTGAGTCTATCAGGTTCGATTTACCTTGTATAGAAATTTTCACTGTCTAAGATGGAGGCTGAACACCGCTACAGTAGGTTGGCTCACACCTTTCTCAGGTGTGGTCCCGTCGGAAGTCCATAATTTTGAAAACTAGGAACCACAAGAGTAGGATATTTGGCTTTAGCGTGGTCGATTTACTCTCTACTAAAACTTTAACCGTCTTATGCTAGAGTAATTCCGAAGACCACTACAATGGTAGCGCAGTGGTGCTGGGCAAGGCCAATAGCGGCCCATGTTGAACGATTTTGTAGACCCACAGCATATACGATGGTTTGCCTCTGCCGAACGTCGAAGAAGCGAGACATGTTGGGAAATCGGCAACCAGAGTGATGTGAAACAATCGTTGTGAAACAATGAAACGTGGGCTTCTCCGACCGCTGTAAGGTTGCCGTTGTACGGTTTCGGCAGGAGCCCCAATTTTTGGTAAGTACATACGGTTGTACATGTGTATAACTGTTTGTTAAATGTCAAGAGTCGGGCAAGGAGATGCCGGGAATTGGTCGAGAAGTTGTCGGGCATTGTCGAGAATTGGGCGAAAAGTTGTCCAGAATTCTCTAGAGTCTGCGAAAGTTGTCCTGCATTCGTACGCCTGCAGGACAACTTTTCATCCGATTCTCGACAACTAGTTTTACCTGAGTACTATTGAGCTCGGCTCCACCGACCTGGCTGGCTTATGGAGCCAACAAAGTTAGGAACGCGATATATCATTCGACGCAGAATTTCACGTAAAATTTAAAACCGCCTTCACCACAACCCTATCTTCAACGGTTGAAGAGTTATAGACAAAAAACTGGTGTTTCGTAAAACGAATTAGGCTGAACGGTCTGGGCATTATCTTTAAAAGCTGAAAACGCTCGTCGATGCAGAATTCTATGGTAATTCCGAAAACATCTTTTAGCGTAGAAAAGTTATGAACGAAAAACCGATAACTTCAGTCACAAAAAATGTATTTTATAAACCGAAATCGGCTGGAAGAGTGAGAACGTATTTTTTGAACCTGAAAACGATATTCGATGCAGAATTTCTCGACGATTCCAAAAACCATCTTCACCGAAGGTCTGTCACTAAGCACAAAAACAGTTATGGAAGAAAAACCGGTAATGACACCCATCCAATCTCGAAAATGACTTGCATGAATGTCGGGTCACTTTCATTATTTTTTGGGGTGTTTCCTCGGTCGTCACCAGTTTTCCCAATGGTGGCTCAGATATTTTTGGGGAACTTCCCGAAGACAATGGACCTGATTTGGTCGTTATCGCTCGGTCGAGGGGAGAGGAGCGAGACGTCCCCCCCGGAGATGGTCTCGCACTTCGCAAAATAAGGAAGCAGACCTGCCACTCAAGGACGATGTAAGGTACCTCAGCTCAGTCCAGATTATCAGGGGAGATAACAAGCTTATCTGTAACCTTTCGTCGAAGCTAAATATTTTTGGCCCTATTCCTGCTTTCAAGGAACAGGAAACTGTTGAAAACAGCGAGTTTCGGCAAGCTGACTTTTTATAGAATGACCAATGGGTGTTGGGTCGCGACAGCTTGGGGAAGACCGGCGATCGGGAGAACAAGGGAAGACCTGCTAGCCGGAGTTCCCCTCCGTCTCCCCTCCATTCGGGGAAAGTTCCCCATTTGTAGCGAATGGCGCATTTTATGCAGATATATTTTTTGCTATACCATATATACATATATTTCACGCATGTGTGATAGACTGGATTATGAATTAAACGTTGTAATCATTGTATAGCCTTTTTACCTGATTGGTGACGTCTTTTTTTAGTAATAAAATCTATCAGAAGAATCCGAAAAATACTGATTCGCCTCCATTCGGCAGCTCAGAACTTCCAAAACACGTTACGAACACCTTATCCAACAGGTTACGCAAGTCTTCCGTAAGATGTTGCTTAAGCTGTGGTAAGCTGTTCTCATTCATGTTCGATAGCTGTGCAGAATGATGAAGGAAAGTTGATGAGCATGCGTGCTAACCGCGCTGGTGGAAGCCTCGTAATACTGCGGCATTTCGGTGTCTGATCTCTGGGGCCACGCTTTGTATTCCTTGTCATGAAGTTTGAGGTCAGATGTTAGGAAAAGACTAGGGGATCTACTGAAGAATAGACCGCAGTAGATCAGAAGTTGATAGCAACTGACTGCAGCGTCGGCTGCTATGTCATTATCAAGGCTATGAAATGTATGGCGCTGACTTTTTTCTCTTCCACACCCTTAGGTATCCGTTCGAATACAACACGTTTTCCAAATAACTTGAGATCACATTTTTTGTATCAACACTATACCTTTGGTGAACCCG
This sequence comes from Aplectana chamaeleonis, assembly GCA_029168955.1. Lineage (NCBI taxonomy): Eukaryota > Metazoa > Nematoda > Chromadorea > Rhabditida > Cosmocercidae > Aplectana > Aplectana chamaeleonis. The sequence goes on along the minus strand of JAPDOI010000996.1, from coordinate 92,896 downwards.
TTTTTCCCACCCTGGAAGTTACGATATAGAAAGAATTCTTACTTTAGTTTCTTTAATTTGCAAAGACGTGCTCCAAATGATTCCCAATTTCAACGGATTGAAACTATCCTAGACGGGAAGGGGAGAGGGCGGTTTAGGGCACCCAGGATTGCAGACATAAATGAAATGGATGATGGATTGTTAACGCTACAAACAAAGTATTTCTATAGAATTGATAAGAGAACACTGATTGAAAGCGATTTCAAGCATCCGATTGGAGGGTCTTCTTCATTTTTACACAGAAAATTTTGAGGCCCCCCCCTCCCAGTCTAAAAGATAGAGCCAACGGATTTTCTATGAGCTTTTTCTTTAATAAAGTTTTCTTCTCTACATCACTGTGACACCTAACCTCAGGAAGATCCTTACATGCCATCCATATCCTTTGATAAGTAAGCCCCTGCGCACATACTGGGCGCGAAATAGGAATAACTCATCGACAGTGCAGAACACATTTGTTCGGAAATAGATAACCCAATTAGACAGAGTTAGACAATAGAAAAACTCGGAAACTTAAGAGGGAAAAACAAAAGTTGGAGAAAAACGGAAAATTTTGAAAAGCCTATAATTAACCAGTGCTCAGAGCATATCGAATAATTCTTTATGGGATCAAACATATACTGAAAGTTAGGGTGAAAGGCAGTGTCAACAATGGAAACCGTTCTTGCGTTTTCATTAGAAATCGAGAGCTGCTGGGCTCACGGCAGAAATAATTTTGAAGAAACGGCCAAAAAAAGAGCCCAAAATGGCCCTACAAGGACCTGAACTTCTGTGTAGAGCGCACTCCCCGATCGCTCCCCTCAACGGCCACTGATCGAAGCATCAACTGAAAATCGACTCCGAAGAAAAACACGATTGAAATGGGGTGAATTTGTTCAGTCCGTGCATCATGGGAATTTGTTTTGACCATTTGATCATCGTAGGCTCTGGTGAAGTCGATTTTTCAGTTGTTTGCTTTGATCAATAACCGTTGAAAGGACAAGGGCTCTCTATTTACAGTGTTTCTACGAAAGCACGTTAGTGACTGACTCTGGCCACTTCTCGTGGGCATGCATGCGTTCGCCGAGAGGAGAGTAATTATCTCGGGCGCGCCCGTTTATGTACTTCGAGTAGGCGAGCAGTACGAAAACGGACTTTCTCAGAACCTCTTCATCGAATTGGATAGAGGGCGACGTGTACATTCGAATGGTACCACACACTTTTCGAAGGCATTTGACAGAGTTAGTCATGTCAAGTTATTGCACAAGTTATCTCAACTGAAAGTACATCCAATAATTTGCAAATGGCTCGAAGAGTTTTTGACTGGTAGAACGTTCCAGGTTAAAGTAGGGTCAGAATTCTCATCTTGTAGAAATGTCACAAGTTTTGTGCCGCAAGGTGGTGTGCTTTCGCCTCTATTGTTTATGATATACACCTCGGATCTCTCTCAAACAGTGGGACCTAACGTTGCTATGAAACAATTCGCTGATGACATAAAAATTTACCGAGAAGTAGTTAACTGTGAAGATAGAGCTGCTCTGCAGCATGCAATTAACCAAGTGGTGATATGGTCCCGTTTGTGGGAACTTCCCCTTGCCCCTGAAAAGACCGCAGTCATGAGGCTAGGAATTTCAGACGAGGTTTGTGACTATTTAATTGATGAGCAGTGCATCTCAGTGGTTCGGTCTGTCAAGGATCTAGGTTTCTACTATAATGATGAGCTGGATTTCTCAGAACACCTTAGAATAATAAGTAGAAAAGCGCATGCGCACTTTTCAAATATTCAAAGCGTTGTCTACAAAAAAAAAGGAAATTTTGCTGAAAGCCTATAAAATCTATGTCAGGCCAATACTTGAGACAGGAACAACAGTCTTCTGTCCTTACAAAAAGAAGGACATTGCCTTGGTTGAAAAAGCTCAGAACAATTTCACGAGAAAGCTGCTAATTCGCTCTCGGGGTTTCTCCTATTCAGAAATCCCTAGTGCGAGGATGAGGAATAGTTTATTGAGACTGGTCAGTTTAGAATCACGTCGTAAACTAAGAGATGTGTGCATGGTATTCAAAATGATATCCAGAGTCGTGAAAGTTGATGTTTCACCGTTCTTCACTCTTTCAAAATCACGGACACGAGGCGATTCCGTAAAAATTTCGTATCGGAAACCAAGATCGAACATTAGAGCCTTTAGTTTTACTTGTCGAGCGGGCTCCGCATACGTCGCCTTGAGACATGGAATACAACCTATCCCTTCCTTTTTACCACAGTTCAAGCGTTTCGCTAAGGCCAAAATTCTTTTTGAATAAGATTGCGGTTGACAGTATTAATGTTTTTTTTTCTCCCTCTCTAGTTATCTCACGTTTGTCTTAAACAACGTAATAAATTATTATTATTATACTATGGGGAAAAGTGGAGAAAGAAACGAGTTATGGCGAAAAGTCGCAAAAGTCGCGACTTTCGCGACTTCTTTGAGTAAATTAGGGTGAGTATTGTACTGTTATCTCCGGCGATGACCGACTGCTCCGATGCTTGCTCCGCCCCGAGTCATTTGAGCGAGAGAGGCTAAACATTTTTAGTGCCCAGATTGTAACAACAGGGATTCCATAATTAGAAGCTTGGGATCGAAACATCAGTTTTTGAAGCCGCATTCTTACCCTTCACTATTCTTAATTTTTGGAAAGGGATGGCTTGTCAAATTAATCATTCAAAAAGTGAACAGAGCATAAAAAGAGGCAGAAAATGATTTCATGCCGCCAAAATATTTAGCAGAAATTAACCGCAACCAAATGACTTCGCAGATTTCTGTGTTGGGGCACAGGTTACAGTGTTCCCGTGACAATCTTTAAAAACAGTAACGCAACATAACGGAACAAAAGTGAATGAATACCAGGATCAAGAAAAACGAACACACCACGAAGATGTGAGAGAAAACCGTCGGGAGCTACGCGCGAAATCGATAACAGGGAGCAGACGCTCATTTTCGAAACGCTAGCTGGACCCTCCTGTAATATGTTCGAAGCTTGACCGAAGCATGTTCGCTCGCCACAGTATTGCATCGCTCATCGACTTTTTGGGGGAGCGGTGGTGGAACCATGACCGTAAGCTGTGCACGCCGGAATAACATGTCGGAAACATGTGGAGGGTATTTTATGCTGTTCGCATGATGTTTCAAAAGTTCTGAGAGGTTGTGAACAGCAGCAATTTCGTTTTTAAACCGCCAAAAACCATTTTTCTGCAAAATCCTACCAGTTTTTGCTTCTTTTTTTTTGATAAATTATGAATTTTTTCAAACAAAAATTCTACGATTCCCCCTCCAACTTTTCACTTTTCAACGAAAATACTTACGAACTCCCTCACCACCCGTTGGCAAGCTATCCACACCTGCTGCGGACCGCAGACGCCATAAGCCGCTTCTATAAAACAATGATGTTGAAAATGCGACGAGTCTATAGAACCAGTTCGCCTTCTTCCGATTTGGTTACAACTCATTTGGAACCATGTAATCCAAAAGCACTAAGGTCTAATTTAAGAAACACTACAATATTGAAAACGGTTTGCCCCGGGGCATAGTGGAACAATAGTATTCGTTTACCAGGCGAAATTTAAATCATCCCGCTCGACTTTGCAATTATATGAGTACGGAGGGTCAGTAACGAAAGTCTCTTCTTGAGGAGGATTAAGCTTTGAAATAATAATTATGAAAGGCTAGAAGTGCACACAGAATGCAAAGACATGAAGGCAGCGTTCACGATGAATTCCACTGTAACCAGTGTGACGCCAAAGCCGAAAAATTGCGCGTATAGGACTAGGAGTTTTTTTTTACAGAAGATTGAGATTTTTCTTAACGCTGCTTTCATTTTTTTTTCGAATGTGCAACGTGAGACACTTACCTATGGACACTAACAGCGCGGTTTTCGTCAGATTCCATGTGGGCCACTTGGAGCCGACTTCCTTTGCTGAAGGCTCTTCAGACTCATATGTTTGCTTTGAAGTAAGTGTCTCGAACTCCTGTGTGTCCTTGCCCTTTTCGTCACCTCTGAAGGACTATGAAATGAGTTTTACAAGCAATCCTCCACGAAACTCCTAAGCCTCCTTCTAGGTATGCTCTGCTTGTAACAGAGTGCGCAAACTCACGGTCCGCCACTGGTCCACTACTGGCCCTCTGCTATGGTAATCGACGCGTTTCTGGCCGACCCGCGGTGTGCATCGGTGTCCCCGTACCCGCCAGCTGGACGGCGGAGTGAGTAGGTGAGTGGCGGCAGTGGCGTGTCGATTTTTCATTCGGTCGCCGATGCAGACCAGGTCGGACGAGAACGCGACGATTACCGTATGAGAGGGCCAGTAGAGGAGCAGTGGCGGACCATGAGTGCACTCCGCTATGCGGTTTTCGTTCGTTCGAAAGCTTTTCGAACAATTTTTTTCAAAATTTTTCGTTCGTTCATAATTACTTTCGAAATTGTACGACTATATTGCTTAGGGTCATTTCGAGCTCGCTGCCTGCCCGTTTTTTCGACATCGCGGTTGGAACGTGCTGAGAACCCTTCGATTCTTCATGAAAACTCAAAGACTGTTTTTATCGGGTCACTCGTCACTGCCTCTAACAGTTTGTTGTAGAAAGTCACTGTTTTTGAACGTCTTGTTGCTAAATACATACTGTCCTTATCCGAGCGGAATTCCGGTCCCCACCTGCGGGCAGCGCGCACCTAGAGGATAATCGTGCTGAGACCTCGTGGTCCCGGGTGTGTCGTAATAGCGGCTGTTCGCGTCTATGCACGAGTTTCACTCCGACGACAGTAGTTTTTGAGTTTGCGTAGCCTAAATTCATGACGAGAAATGCACTGTCTATAGAGCAGCTTTTGATACCCACAAATTCCTTCTCATGACCCGTTATAAGACCGTTATCAGTTGTGTCACGTTGTTCATTGTTCTGCGACGAACATCTCCACACTCCTAATGCTTGCTTACATACCCGCTCTTCCGTTACCCAAATGTACCTACTTTGTTCATTTGGGCAGTACATTTGATGAATTCCTAGCCGACCGGATGTCTTCCATCTCATGCCGCCGCTTGGGTGGCATGGATGGAATAGCAGATGATGATCGATTGAGCAAAGTGCATGAGAAGAGAAAAACATTCCGCGGACGGGAAAACCAAAATTCTTAGTGAATATGGATTGAAAAGGTTCAAGAAGTATGTAGAGGGTAAACTCCTTTTCAACGTGATTAACAGAGAAGGAGTGTCTAATAACAAACTGAGGAACTAACCGTCGAATTGGCATTCCGATAATTTCAGGACGCCGTTTGGTGATGCTTTACGGCTACGAAATGACATGATCAATGAGAATCGGGAGAAAAAAAAGAGCGCTAGCGGTGGTCGCACTTTGTGGAGAGATAGAGGAGGAGGAGGAAAAAGTGTAGTCTCTCAGGCCAAACACTCAGACAACTTAGCGATCTCTGACCCGATCAACGTTGGGTGGGAGCCAAACACGTGCGGCCGTTTGCCACCGCCAACAAGCTGCAATATTGGGGGTAAAGCTAGAAATAGCGCTATCATTTTCAACAAAAGTCCAACAAGAAAGCAGGGGAATCATATTTCTATTCCTATCTTGCGACCTTTGATGTCACCGCAAAACAAACTCGGCCGTGCGGATTTTTGTGCGAACGATTCTTATTGTTTCACTTCCAATGCAATGCATTAGTGGGAAACGAATCCATTGATTTCGAAATGATTTCAACTGGATTGAAAATTCATTGGGAAGTTTCATGGAATATCGAAATTCTCAGAATGTGATATACCTATGTAGTAGCTTTCTATTCGTTACGGTTGTCAGCACGTCTACACTATGAGGTAGCAGTATGTTCAAAGTAGCTGAAGGTAGTTGAGTTGAATACATAAACCATTCAACAACGTCAAATTAAGTTGAAAACTCTTCAAAAACATGCAAATATGTACTTGTTCTTGACGCTCCATTACGATTTTAACTAATTCCGCATGAAAATCGGCGTTCGGTGTTTCTGAAATGTTAGAATTTTTTATAAATGTTTTGTTCTTCGCCTTGCAAGTTTGAAGCCGATCAACACTTGTAATTTACATTCATTCACCTTTCAACATTTTACAATAAGCGCCGCCTTAGAATATCAGTGAATTCCACCTGCAACATGCTTGCTACTCATTCCCAGTTGTTGGTTTATGTTGTTATCGGAAATAGTCTTCCCATTTATGTAGTTTTACTAGGGTGTACTCTTGGACGATTAGGCCGTTGGTAACGAAGTATACTCTGAATTAAAACCAAATCAAGCGCGCACTTCGCCTACACCACAATGAGATGTACATACTTCTAAGAGCGTTTCCGATTATAAGTTTGTAGCTGCTAAAGAGAGCTCCAAGTCAGGTTACGAAGGGATTTTCTAAGTTGGGTAAAAATCAGGCAGTTTTTAGGGTGTTCAGAAAAAATATGGATTTTGACTCAAGTTTTTTTTAATTCTCGGGGTCCAAAACACGAAAACACGGTCCATTTATCGGTTTTCCAAAAACAACTTATTTGCCTGGAAACTTTGCAGGGGTTATCTGAGTGAAAAAACACGAATCTGAGGCACGTTCGTAGATTTTGGATTGGAAACTTTAGGTAACGGTGGATATGCGGTGTTTCAGTCAAAGTCTTATAATTTCTCAAAATCTATCTGTTGTAGCTACTCAGGCAAACTCAAATGTCGACAGCAGGTTGACCCTCCCCTTCTCAGGCAAAGTCAAATGTCGACAGCAGGTTGACCCTTCCCTTTCTCAAGCAATCTGGCGATAGCGGGTTCTTTCGGGAGAAAAAGGTGGACCTGTTATTGACATTATCTCAGGACGAATGTCCTGAGATTTCTCCAAGTGTTCAAAAATTTTATCATTTTTTGGATTTTTATTTGCCAGTATGTAGATGTACCTAATACATTGAGCCGCCTAATACTTTTTTTTCAGTTTGATTTTGTCACGATTTTAGACTTCTGCTTCTCGACTTACTCGATGTTTCCTACTTTTTCGACTCTTGAGTTTTTGACTCAGTTTAATCGCGAGATCGAAAAATTTGGTGTTTTCGGGCAGCTGAAATGTCCGATTGTTGGAATATTTGTACGAGTTCTCTCACACATTCGAACAGAATACGGGATATGTTTGCGAATTTATTCATTCATTAGAAAATTTCCACATGCCTCACTCCAAGTTTCAAATTCATTGGGGGAACTTTATGAAGATCATATCCGAGAAATCGTCCTAATTCCATATTAATCGCTCCAGCCGCGAAGCGGCTGGAGAGGTTTGGTTTTGCCTAGGCCTTGTGATCACTTAGAATTTTATAAAATAGTTTATAGAATCTTTGAAACAAAATTTCTGAAGATTTCCTTCTGGATATCAGCGAAGGGGTCCAGAATACACCTGCTCTCCGAATTTCAACAAAATCGGTTCACAAATAACAAAGTTGTGAGCCCGAAAGCTTAAGAAAATTTCATGGTGTGCGCCGTAGGCCGTGAGCCGTAGGCCGTGGGCCGTGGGCCGTAGGCCGTAGGCCGTCACGCTTTTCAGTCCTCACTGCTAATAGCCACTGCCAATGGTTGCAGGCAATCAACTTGGCAGACAGGTAAGTTGGTAGGGGTACGTTTGCTGGTGGGTAATCGATTTGTAGGTCAGTGGGGATTCTTATGACGTCACCGGGACATTGTGAAACGTGCTTCGGGCTTCTGATGACGTCATCGTGACGTCGTGAAAAGTGCTTCGGGCTTCTGATGACGTCATCGGGACATCGCGAAAAGTGCTTCGGGCTTCTGATGACGTCATCGGGGCATCGTAAAAAGTGCTTCGGGCTTCTGATGACGTCAATAAGACGTCGTGAAAAGTGCTTCGGGCTTCTGATGACGTCATCGGGACGTCGTGAAAAATGCTTCGGGATTCTGATGACGTCATCTGGTCATCGCGAAAAGTGCTTCGGGCTTCTGATGACGTCATCGGGACATCGCGAAAAGTGCTTCGGGATTCTGATGACGTCATCTGGACATCGTGAAAAGTGCTTCCGAATTCTGATGACGTCATCGGGACATCGCGAAAAGTGCTTCGGGCTTCTGATGACGTCATCGGGACATCGTGAAAAGTGCTCCTAGCTCCTGATAACGTCATCAGGACGTCGTCAGAAGTGCTTCGGACTCCTGATGACGTCATCGGGACATCGTGAAAAGTGCTTCGGGCTTCTGATGACGTCATCGGGACATCGCGAAAAGTGCTTCGGGCTTCTGATGACGTCATCGGGCATCGTGAAAAATGCTTCGGGATTCTGATGACGTCATCTGGACATCGCGGAAAGTGCTTCGGGCTTCTGATGACGTCATCGGGACATCGCGAAAAGTGCTTCGGGCTTCTGATGACGTCATCGGGGCATCGTAAAAAGTGCTTCGGGCTTCTGATGACGTCATCAGGACGTCGTGAAAAGTGCTTCGGGCTTCTGATGACGTCATCGGGACGTCGTGAAAAATGCGTCGGGATTCTGATGACGTCATCGGGACGTCGTGAAAAGTGCTCCGGGCTTCTGATGACGTCATCAGGACGTCGTGAAAAGTGCTTCGGGCTTCTGATGACGTCATCGGGACATCGCGAAAAGTGCTTCGGGCTTCTGATGACGTCATCGGGACATCGCGAAAAGTGCTTCGGGCTTCTGATGACGTCATCGGGACGTCGTGAAAAGTGCTACGGGCTTCTGATGACGTCATCAGGACGTCGTGAAGAGTGCTTCGGGCTTCTGATGACGTCATGGGGACATCGCGAAAAGTGCTTCGGGCTTCTGATGACGTCATCGGGACGTCGTGAAAAGTGCTACGGGCTTCTGATGACGTCATCGGGACGTCGTGAAAAGTGCTCCGGGCTTCTGATGACGTCATCAGGACGTCGTCAGAAGTGCTTCGGGCTCCTGATGACATCCTCGGGACATCGTGAAGAGTGCTTCGGGCTTCTGATGACGTCATCGGGACATCGCGAAAAGTGCTTCGGGCTTCTGATGACGTCATCGGGCATCGTGAAAAATGCTTCGGGATTCTGATGACGTCATCTGGACATCGCGGAAAGTGCTTCGGGCTTCTGATGACGTCATCGGGACATCGCGAAAAGTGCTTCGGGCTTCTGATGACGTCATCGGGGCATCGTAAAAAGTGCTTCGGGCTTCTGATGACGTCATCAGGACGTCGTGAAAAGTGCTTCGGGCTTCTGATGACGTCATCGGGACATCGTGAAGAGTGCTTCGGGCTTCTGATGATGTCATCGGGACATCGCGAAAAGTGCTTCGGGCTTCTGATGACGTCATCGGGCATCGTGAAAAATGCTTCGGGATTTTGATGACGTCATCTGGACATCGCGGAAAGGGCTTCGGGCTTCTGATGACGTCATCGGGACATCGCGAAAAGTGCTTCGGGCTTCTGATGACGTCATCGGGCATCGTGAAAAATGCTTCGGGATTTTGATGACGTCATCTGGACATCGCGGAAAGGGCTTCGGGCTTCTGATGACGTCATCGGGACATCGCGAAAAGTGCTTCGGGCTTCTGATGACGTCATCGGGGCATCGTAAAAAGTGCTTCGGGCTTCTGATGACGTCATGAGGACGTCGTGAAAAGTGCTTCGGGCTTCTGATGACGTCATCGGGACGTCGTGAAAAATGTGTCGGGATTCTGATGACGTCATCGGGACGTCGTGAAAAGTGCTCCGGGCTTCTGATGACGTCATCAGGACGTCGTGAAAAGTGCTTCGGGCTTCTGATGACGTCATCGGGACATCGCGAAAAGTGCTTCGGGCTTCTGATGACGTCATCGGGACATCGCGAAAAGTGCTTCGGGCTTCTGATGACGTCATCGGGACGTCGTGAAAAGTGCTTCGAGCTTCTGCTGACGTCATCGGGACGTCGTGGAAACCCGGAGAGTGGGCAGGTGCTCGGGACCCCCTGCTGGTCATCCGGAAAATTGTGCAGGTTACCCAACAGAATGAGCAAGAGTCTTGAGCTTTGCGTTAGTCGTGTGAGATAGTGTGCTGGATGCATCGGAATTGGCGAAGGAGTCCGAGAACACCTTGCAAAACTTTTTTTTAAAGTGTGCTGATGACAAGCATAGCGTGCAGAAAGCTTGAGATATTATGTTTAGTTCAGTTCCGCAATCGCGTTCAGTCCTCATTATCACATTCGTGGAAGCGAAGCGGTTGTTTTTGAAAAAATCAACTAGAATCATTCTCAAAACAACCGCTACGCTTCTACGATTATGATAATGAGACTTTGCGGACTGAACGCGATTGCGGAACTAGATCATAGGTCATGTCGCTAGGCTGCTTTTCAGTTTCGTAACGCGCTTAGGCTATTCACACAACCCCATTTTGAGTGTTCCCCCATTCTTCTTCACCAGCCTACTGGTTTTTTCTGCAATAATTGGTACTTACTTATCAGCATCTAAATTCAAAAACAAATTGTTTGAGCTATATCCATTCGCAGCTCAGCAGAGCTTTTTCATATCAAATTCATGGAATCGAAGCGACTGTTCTGTGAAGGAATGGGGCGGAGGAAACGAAATAATGAGTATGGAAAACCGCTTCGTTCCAGTGATGTGAAAGTGCTCAGATGGAATGGAAGGTAGTTTCTGACTGTGCAGGTTTTGAGTTATGTAGTTTCATTTGAAAGCGAAGAACTGTAGGCAGATTCTGCATCCGGCTGTAGGCCAGCAGGCTTTCATGATTATCGACCGGGCTGGCTACGGCTGAGCGACCAACTATCACCGGGGCCTAAGACCCCTGTCAGAGTTGGTTGAGAAAATCACCGTGGCCGACCCGTTCGATACGTATGAAAAACATGAAGGTTGCAAATAACACCCGGTGTAGCCAGCTGTGGCTGACGCGATCAATATGAATGAATTATGTGGAACGATATCATGGATATCATTCATTTCTTAGCTAATATTATCATGTGAACATCGATCTTGTCAGCTACATCGGGCGATTTTTCTGAGATAGTTTTATAACAGTTTGGGTCATTGATTCTTGTGACCACAGAAAGAGGACTGATCTAACGGGGAGATGAAGAGGTTTTTGTTCGAAATTCTTGCATGGGATATTACTGCGTAATATCAAGAAAAAGTGAACAATTCTGTAAAAAGGGGTCTCCCAAGCAAGAGTGGTTTGGTTCGCGTTAAAAACGTTTCAACAAAAAGGGAACAATAGGAAAGTGGAATGAGGAGAGTGTACAAAAAATGAACAATATTCTCTAAAAACTCTTTTCTTTGTCGAAACTTCTAAACAGCGGAAACAAACCGTTGCGGTTCTCTATGAGGACGCGCTTTTGGCTCCATAAAGGACTTTGATTATGTGAGTGCCGATAAAATATGTATATATCGCTTCCTCATACAGAACCGCAACGGTTTGTTTCCGCTGTTTAGAAGTTTCGACAAAGAAAAGAGTTTTTAGAGAATATTGTTCATTTTTTGTACACTCTCCTCATTCCACTTTCCTATTGTTCCCTTTTTGTTGAAACGTTTTTAACGCGAACCAAACCACTCTTGCTTGGGAGACCCCTTTTTACAGAATTAGATCTAGGATTGACGATGTAGTTACCAGATATTGACAATCGATGCTAGGTTTTGAATGAACGATGAATGATTGAATGATCCGAATATCGTATTTTTTGAACACTTCGAATGAATGAATAATTTGGAGAATCGTTTTTGAAAATTTTGGGGTGAATGGATTTTTCAGCTATAGATTTTTTGAAGTTACCGTATAGAAGGAAGAGTATATTGGAATGAGGTATTTTTCAAGTCACCGAATGAATGTTTCGAATAAAATGAGAGAATAAATTTGAACAAGGCCTTTTAAATTTTCCAAGGATGAATAATTATATTCTATTCGAAAGCCTGCCCATTCCGTTCCTCCACTTGATGCTACTAGAAACCCCAAGTACTATAGCTGTTATCCGGATGATTTCGGGTAATCGCAAAATAGCATTTTCTGCTTTCTTTGGAACTGGATAGCATATTTTATGTAATTTTTAGTTGGAACTCGATCTATATGACATGAGAGTGCAAATTTCCTTGTGGGTAACACTTTGCCTTACGAGAAATTCCAAATTATTCGATTATCCGAGTTATCCGAATCAGTTTTGCGGAAACTTCGATTTTCGAGAATCCAATGCTTTTGAGATGGTGGCAAGTTAGCATCGTATTAAAGGCAGCGTTCACGATGATCATCATCGGTGACTTCCCGCAGTGAAATGTTAAGCGAGAAGGACCCTAAGCTTCCAGTCTCGAAAGAATGGTAGAAAACTAGCCAGGAGTGACAGAATCACGGCTGCGAACAAGCGTTTAGGTGTACCAGAACCGCCCTGTGCTCCAGATCCGCCTCTCGATATGAACAAATGAAGACTACGATTGCACGAATGATCAAGTCAAGGAAGTGCTGATAAGTGAGCTGATCGCTTGATTGCATTGAATGCTATCATCCTTCATAGCGGTCCATTCCTCCACGCTCAAAAATCAACGTAAACAAGGGAGGACCTATCTTGGCTCAGAAACGCTACTTTCGCGTCCTTTTCAAGCGTTCTTCGCTATATAGGGCACCAGACCTTCTGTAAACCGTGGAGATATTGGTAGTGAAATTTATCGTGAACACTGCCTTTAAATAATGTTTCTCATACAAATGTAGCTCATTACTTATCCGCTAGCGAACATATAGGCATGAAGAAATCAGTAATGTTCGAGATTACGTGTTCCTGAATATTTGGTGAACGTGAAAACTTGATCGCTAATAGCAATTGAACTCAGACCCCCCCCACTAATGGCAATTTAGCTCAGACCCACCCCCAGGAATGTTAGTAGGTCAATTTTGACCGTTTTCTCCCATCCCCACCAAGCGCTGATGTGTTCAAGTAGTTTATCCAGCAGGTTTACATACCTCTAACGTTTCACTTCAGTAAAATTTCTCTTGTCGTATTCAAATGGTAAGTATAAAGTTGTCAAATTGTTGAGAAACCATTGTTGAGAAATTCAATTGGTAGACCATCTTCACTTTGAACTTTAAAGGCAGTGGTCGCGATAAAATATGCTTGTCTTCTTTTCCTCTCTTAAAGGCAGTTTTCACGATAAATTTCACTTCCAATATCTCCACGGTTTACGGAAGGTCTGGTGCCCTATATAGCAAGGCATGCTTAAAAAGGACACGAAAGACGCGTTTTCAAGCAAAAATAGGCCCTCTCTTGTTTACGTTGATTTTTGAGCGTGGAGGGATTGACCGCTAGAAGGATGATACCTATCAGTGCAATGAAGCGATCAGCTCATTTATCAGCACTTCCTTGACTTAATCATTCCTGTAATCTGAGTCTTCATTTGTTCACTCCGGGGGGGGGGCGGGTCTGGGGCACCAGGCGTGTCTGGGGCAGCAAAACGCTTGTTTGCAGCCGTTATTTTGCCGCTCCCGGCTCGTTTTCTACCATTCTTTCGAAACTGGGAGCCTAGGATCCTTCTCGCCTATCATTTCACTGTGGAAATTCAACGAGGATGATTATCGTGAACGCTGCATTTAACCCTTCTCTGGGTTGAGAGTAGTAGAACCTATAAGAAAAAATCGCAAAAAACCGCTGTTTTGGGACAAATTTCAAGCCTGAACTTTCTTGTCTTTCGATGGTGGACGAGTGGAGCCCACTCCACATCATCGTCATCGATGATCTCTGATATCAAGAACATCAGCTGGCTTGAAATTGAATTTCAGTATATTTATGTACTCATCTAGTCAAAAACATTGACTGAAGTTCTTGCTTTCATTGTTCAAATGTTTTATTAGCTAAATTTGCACTTATTTCTTCCTCTTAATGTCGATGGTTTTTTACTGCTCGGCATCAGACTGCGATCTTTTTGGGCGGCGCTGTGCACGTGTGCACGAACTGGCATCTTTGGGCCCTAGAAACTGATTCTAGCCCGTTTTGCATCGCGCTACCTTCATAGTTTTTGAGCTATTTTCGATTAAAGCCGAGTTTTGTAGTTTTTTCGATAGTGTTTTCTATCGTGACTACTGCCTTTAAGCTGAAATTGATAGAGTACAGTTTTTATAATTACTTGAAATTTTTCGGATAACATGTATACCAACCACACATGCGACCCGGGGAAGTAGATTGCGGGCACATGAAATTCCGACCCCAACCTTGCGTAAAGCTGTTGGATAAAATTCAAGCCCAGGACATCCAAATATGTGGGTGACAACAATCAAAACGAACGTGCGGAAGTGCCGCCTCCGAAAACGGCGAAATGGCCTAAACGTGTGCCGCAGAAAAAAAGAAACATACTGGAATGCGCTGCTTTCAAGAAAGTCGTACATGGAGACTATTGCAATATTATCAGGTCGTTAGGAAACTCCGCACTAAATGTACCCACTGATCGGAATTCTGCAGGCCAGGCTTGCGTTAGGGGCGCGCGGCCGCAGTATGTCTTTTGATCCGGCGCTGATTTTTCAATGCATGTGCTCCACTGATTCACATAATATGTACTGTCTGCTTCCAGCTCCCCAGAGCGCCAGGGGCTGATTTGTGTTAAGAGCGCGCGGCCGAACCACGTGTCTTCTGATGCGGCCGAGTGGCGCCGGAGCGGAATGAGAATCGTTAAGAACGGGCCAAACAGGTTCTAAAGAGTTCTTTCAAAAATACCACTCAGGCGCCATTCGGCTTCATCGAACGACACGCAGCGCGGCCGCGCGCCTCTAACGCAAGCCAGATCGTGTCTGGTTTCGTCTATCTAATATCGCTACCCGAAAAACCGACCTTCGGAGGTTTCGGGCACCTAAAATTTTCGAATACACCACGCTCAACGTTTCCTATCTATCATGGCTGTTTAGGATCATGTAACATTCCAACTGTGTGAGGGCTGAATTATGGTAGCAAAACAGACTCCCTGATTCTCTTCTCAATTTAGCGAATTTCGATTTTTTGAAATTTCTGAAAAATACTGTTTCCATCATATTTTAATTATCGAACGACTTCAGCCCAATCAAGTTCAAAATTGATCATTATGAAGAGTGTCTTATACTACTAAACTCATTTTGTTAATTATCAATATTTGTTTCAGAAGTTCGACTTTCACAGTTTTCAGTGGTTTCCGAAAAAAAAGGGATCACAGTTGAGAATGAACCTCCGAAAAAAGCGAAGTCCGTCACATTGGAAAAATTCAATAAACCGTTCCAGTACCTTAATCCAACCCTCACACAGTTCGAATATACTATAATCTCAAGCAGGTCTGATGGATGGAAATAAGAGAACGAGGAACGTTCAAAGATTACCGGTGTCCAAAGCCTCATCTACACTTCTATGTAAAATCTATCAAAAAGGGGTCTTCCAAGCGAAAGAGGTTTGGTTGGCGTCAGAAACGTTCCAACAAAAAGGGAACAATAGGCAAGTAGGATGAGGAGAGTCTACAAAATTTGAACAATATTTTCTGAGACTGATTTTCTTGGCCTATACTTCCTAACAGCGAAAACAAACCGTTGTGGTATTTTATGAGGAAGAGTTTAGTGTTTTCCGGAAAAACGGCTTCTATCCGTTTCACGGAATTTTACGGGAATACTCTCGCTCAATGCTGTCATTCTATTCTATAGTTTTGCTTCTCCTTACAGCTAGACCTAACCGTCTGTCTAGGTCTCTGCGACATCATCTTCTATTCTGATGGTAAGTATTAGGTTCATATATAAATACATCTCAACGGTTCTCGCGTAGTCAGGACCATTTTTGGAACCACAAAGTGCTTCCGCGTAAAACACCGCAATGGTTTGTTTTTGCTATTGAGAAGCTTCGGCCAAGAAAATCAGTCTCAGAAAATATTGTTCAATTTTTGTAGACTCTCCTCATCCTACTTGCCTATTGTTCCCTTTTTGTTGGAACGTTTCTGACGCCAACCAAACCTCTTTCGCTTGGAAGACCCGTTTTTGATAGAATTGTTCACTTTTTCTTGATATCACAAAGTAATATCTCTGAAAATCTTCAATATTTTCGAAACAGCATGGATTGATATGACAATCAGTAAGTAATTGACTTGTTGCGCACGCTACAAATGATGCGCAACTCTCTTTCCTCGACGTCCTGATGACGTTATCAGATGCCTTGTGTACTTTACACGACATACTGATGACGTCATCACATGTCCTATGCACTTGGCACGACGTCCTGATGACTTCATCACATGCCCCATGCACTTTGATGACGTCATAAGAAAGTAACAAATTTGTTAGTCACTTTCCCTGTCCCTTCCCTACGAAAAAGAACAGCCTACAACGTGTTTTAGCGATTTGATCTACCAACTGATAATATTACTTGATATGATAAGCAGTAATAAGTGAAGCAGTTAATGTTAAACAGCAAGTAATAAACTTGTTAGTCACTTTCCTTGTCCCTTCCCATCGAAAGGTACAGCCTACAACGTGTTTTAGCGATTTGATCTACCAACTGATAATATCACATGATATGATAAGCAGTAATAAGTGAAGCAGTTAATGTTAAACAGCAAGTAATAAACTTGTTAGTCACTTTCCTTGTCCCTTCCCATCGAAAAGTACAGCCTGCAACGTGTTTTAGCGATTAGATCTACCAACTGATAATATCACATGATATGATAAGCAGCAATAAGTGAAGCAGTTAATGTTAAACAGCAAGTAATAAACTTGTTAGTCACTTTCCTTGTCCCTTCCCCTCGAAAGGTACAGCCTACAACGTGTTTTAGCGATTTGATCTACCAACTGATAATATAACTTGATATGATAAGCAGTAATAAGTGAAGCAGTTAATGTAAAACAGCAAGTAATAAACTTGTTTGTCACTTTCCTTGTCCCTTCCCATCCAAAAATACAGCCTACAACGTGTTTTAGCGATTTGATCTACCAACTGATAATATCACATGATATGATAAACAGTAATAAGTGAAGTAGTTAATGTTAAACAGTAAGTACTCATTGTCTACCTGCTCACCAGCCTGCTTATCTATCCACATACCAACTTACCTGCCTGTTCAACTGATCGCATGCGACCATTGGCAGTGACCACTACTAAGGTTGCGTAACGCACGAGGAAGCAGGAAGCAGGAAGCGCGAAGCAGGAACACGCGCACAACAAGAATTTTTGATAAGGACTCGCCGGTCTAACTTTGTTAGTTTTGAACCGATTTGGCTCAAATTTTGTCAGCATGTGCCTCCTAGACCCTCTCACCTATATCCCGATGGAAATCTCTGGAGAATTTGTTTAACAGGTTTTATTAATAACTTTACAGAGTTCTAAGTGATCACAAGCCAGTTTTTTGGGCTGCTAGAATGCAGTTAGATAGGAAAAGACTTGATCTTTCGAATAGTAAACCACATTTGATTGGAAGATCACATACGGACAAGGAAATTCTTGAAAATTGATTGGTTGCTCTTACTTTCTAACGGCCTAATAATTACAACGTATCAGTAATACTAAAGCAATAGAACCGAGTCGTACGCGTGGCTGTCATGAGATCGTCTCACTAGTAGAATTCTCCCAATAGGCCACCCTGTTAATAAAAGCCCGGCGATGGGATGTCTACAGCAAAATTAATAAATCTGGCGGTAGCAGGTCAACAGCTGAACCTTTCGGGGCTTCAGTTAGGTCATGCCGCCGTCTCCTAATCCGGCGCTAGGAGGTCTACAGCTGGACCTTTCGGCGTGATACCAGGTTCTCTCGGGCCGAAATCACTCTTTTTTTGGTGTCCTCAGCTGATGTGCTCTGTGGCGACACCTCAGAAACCTGCTGTCGACATTTGAGTTTGCCTGAGTTAATCACGGAGCATCAATGTCCTAAAGACCTGAGAACGCGCTAACAAGGGAAGTGCTTAGAGTGGTAAATGCATCTGCCAAAACGACTAGTATCGTTAGTATCTCTAGTGGCTCAATAGTGAAACTGCGCAATATCCAGCCCCGAGCTGAAGTTCCAGGAAGTTACAAGCTTAGAAAGGTCGTTCTTTGTGCTTTTTGTACCCTCCGAAAAGGGCATTAATCTTTCGAAACTTAGGAAACGGACCCCATAAATGTGTTCAGCTCCCAAAACTACCATCCTGAGCAAAATTTTGGTGAAGGAGCATTCTCCATACTTTGTCCAGACTGACAGCGTTTTGGACTTGTACGGATTTTCGGTTGGGCGAATATTCATACCGATTAGAGGGCTCTGGAAGCGTTTTAGAAAAATGTTCCAGATTTGACTTTAAATTATCCCAAGAGGGTTTTTTGGGGCGCTGATTATGAATCTGTTGTTTATTAGCCGATTTTCCAAAGTTTTCGACTAATTTCGTTCAAAGCTTCCCAACCGGGGAAAATTTCGATGGAAAAACGCCACTTTCGAGATTTCCGGAGTGCTACGGTAGATGTTGCTCAAATTGTTCCTCTGGGGGTTATTTGGAGTTCTGAACGCGAATCTGGAGTCCGTTTACCGATTTTTCGCAAATGACGGTAGAATACGGTGGGTATACGGTAGTTTGGTCAAAATCTCAGATTTTACTCAAAATTTGTTAAGGTGGGTTATTCGGGGTGGAGAATACGAATTTAATGTCCGTTTGTCGATTTTCAGAATACTAAGGTGGTTTTGCCCCCTAAATGCCATGTTACTTACCGTAACCTGCAGTAAACCTCAAAATTTCGACAAACGGACTCCAGATTCGCGTTCACCACCCTATAGTACCCCTACATACAAGTTTTAGGCTGAATCCGAGAAAATGTTTTGAAACTCGCAAAAAAATGTCTGATGGGTATGTTGTACCCTTGCCTTTTCGCGAGGCTTAAAAAATAAACCCATAACTTGTTCGAACCTACAGCTCGGGGCGGGATACTGCGCGTTTTTACTATTGAGCCAGAAGAGTTACTAACGATACTGGTCGTTTTCGCAGATGCGTTTACCACTCTAAACACTTTCCTTGTAAGCGCTGAAAGACAAAAAGAAAAGAGACTGTTTAGGAAGTTTCATTTTGCCCATCTCTTGAGAACACTGGAAGGCAAAAATAGAGTTTGAAGGTGCAATGAAGTGCCCATGTTCGCGCTCGTCCTTGAACTACTCAAACGCTTGCTGCTGCGATAACAGGCTAGAATGCCCTATCGCCACTGCTTGCCCTTACCCTCTCCCTCTCTCCGAAGACGTCATTGCTTGGTGCGGAAGGATGGTATACGGCCATGCCGGACGGGAAGCGGCGCCACATTAATTACACTATGTAGTTGAGGCTTTCACTATGAATGAGCGGATGTAGGTTCTAGGCAACCACGCGTGGGTTTTTGGGACGTGCCCTCGCCCATTTGTCTCGAGCACCTCTAGACTTACCACCGACGAGCGCGAATGATTGCCAAACTTTTCGGACACAATTATTGATCTTTGTGTGTGTGTTCGTTCCAGAAATCCTAGTCGAAAAACAATGTTTTGAGCATTATGATGGTTTCCTCAGGTTTTGAAATGGTTCGCTTCGAAAAAAAAAAGCAACAAAAAAGCTAGGAAATGAAGTGAAATAACTAAAAATACGATTTGGCGGTCAATAATAAACTAACTAGTGATAAGTAAAGACAGAGAAATCAGATTTTACAAGCTCCTCCGGTAAACTTATCAAAGCTAAATCAAGCGCGATATGGAATGGAGCGTTGCGTTCACCTAGAATTTTTCGCGCGTTTGATTTTGCTTTGATAAGTTCAACGGAGAAGCTTGTAAAATCTGATTCCTCTGTCTTTACTTATCACTAGTTAGTTTATTATTGACCGCCAAATCGTATTTTTAGTTATTTCACTTCATTTCCTAGCTTTTTTGATACTCCAGGCTTTTTTACGCGAAATAATTTTTAAAGATATTTCAAGACATTTTTGAAACTTTTTTTTGACACTAGTGACCCTTCGGGTCCCTAGCTCGTGGCAGCCATGTAACATGAAGGCGCGTGCCCCCTGGCAGTAGTATAGTTAGGGTTAGTTAAAGGCAGTGGTCGCGATAAAATATGCTTGTCTTCCTTCAACCTCCAAACTTTTTTCTGGGTTTAGAGCAGTGGGACCTATTAAAAAAACTCACAAAAAACCGCTGTTTCGTGAAAAATTTGAAGCCTAAACTTTCTTGTCTTTTGATGGTGGACGAGTCCGCTCCATATTATCAGCATCGATGATCTCTAATATCAAGAACACCAGCTGGCTTGAAATTGAACTTCAATCAATGGACATTCGAATTTATGTACAGATCTAGTCAAAAAAAATTGACTGAAAAGCTTTCTTTTATTGCTTAACTGTTTTTATTAGGTAATTTTGCATTTATTTCTTCCTCTGAATGTCGATGATTTTTGACTGCTCGACATGAGACTGCGATCTTTTTGCTCGGCGCTTTGCACGTGTGCACGAACTGACACCTTTGGGCAGTAGAAACTCCAAATCTAGCCCGTTTTTCACCGCGATACCTTAATAGTTTTTCACCGCGATACCTTAATAGTTTTTCAGCGGCTTTTGATCTAAGCTGGTTTTTGTAGACTTCGCCAAACGATGGGCCGGCTTCACCGGCCACCCTCCATGTAGTATTCGTTTGGCTTTGCCAAACGATGGACCGGCTTCACCGGCCACCCTTCAGGTAATATTCGTTTGGCTTCGCCAAACGATGGGCCGGCTTAGCCGGCCAGTCTCCATGTAGTATTCGTTTGACTTTGCCAAACCCCTCGCAGCCACCTTTGACGTCTTCTGAAGTCCTATTGAGTTTTCACGTCACACCGATCACGTCTTCTGAAGTCCTACTAAGTTCCACCGTTACCCAGATCACGTCTTCTGATGCGCTTCTGAATTCCCACGTCACCCCGATCACGTCTTCGGAAGCCCTACTGAATTCCCACGTCACCCCGATCACGTCTTCTGAAGTCCTACTGAGTTCCCACGTCACCCCGATCACGTCTTCTGAAGCCCTACTAAAATCCGACGTCACCCCGATCACGTCTTCTGAAGTCCTACTGAGTTCCCACGTCACCCCGATGACGTCTTCTGGAGTCCTACTAAGCTCCACCGTCACCCAGATCACGTCTTCTGAAGCCCTACTAAATCTCCACGTCACCCCGATCACGTCTTCTGAAGCCCTACTAAATTTCCACGTCACCCCGATCACGTCTTTGGAAGCCCTACTGAATTCCCACGTCACCCCGATCACGTCTTCTGAAGTCCTACTGAAATCCCTCGTCACCCCGATCACGTCTTCTGAAGCCCTCCTGAATTCCACGGCACCCCGATCACGTCTTCTGTAGCCCTACTAAATTTCCACGGCACCCCGATCACGTCTTCTGAAGCCCTACTAAATTTCCACGTCATCCCGATGACGTCTTCTGAAGTCCTACTGAGTTCCCACGTCACCCCGATCACGTCTTCTGAAGCCCTACTGAAATCCCACGTCACCCCGATCACGTCTTCTGAAGTCCTACTAAGTTCCCGCGTCACCCCGATCACGTCTTCTGAAGCCCTACTAAATTTCCACGTCACCCCGATCACGTCTTTGGAAGCCCTACTGAATTCCCACGTCACCCCGATCACGTCTTTGGAAGCCCTACTGAATTCCCACGTCACCCCGATCACGTCTTCGGAAGCCCTACTGAATTCCCACGTCACCCCGATCACGTCTTCTGAAGTCCTACTGAGTTCCCACGTCACCCCGATCACGTCTTCTGAAGCCCTACTAAAATCCGACGTCACCCCGATCACGTCTTCTGAAGTCCTACTGAGTTCCCACGTCACCCCGATGACGTCTTCTGGAGTCCTACTAAGCTCCACCGTCACCCAGATCACGTCTCCTGATGCGCTTCAAAATTCCCACGTCACCCAGATCACGTCTTTGGAAGCCCTACTGAATTCCCACGTCACCCCGATCACGTCTTTTGAAGTCCTACTGAAATCCCTCGTCACCCAGATCACGTCTTCTGAAGCCCTCCTGAATTCCACGGCACCCCGATCACGTCTTTGGAAGCCCTACTGAGTTCCCACGCCACCCCGATCACGTCTTCTGAAGCCCTACTAAATTTCCACGTCACCCGATCACGTCTTCTGAAGCCCTACTAAATTTTCACGTCACCCCGATGACGTCTTCTGAAGTCCTACTGAGTTCCCACGTCACTCCGATCACGTCTTCTGAAGCCCTACTGAGTTCCCACGTCACCCCGATCACGTCTTCTGAAGTCCTACTGAGTTCCCACGTCACCCTGATCACGTCTTCTGAAGCCCTACTAAATCTCCACGTCACCCCGATCACGTCTTCTGAAGCCCTACTAAATCTCCACGTCACCCCGATCACGTCTTCTGAAGCCCTACTAAATTTCCACGTCACCCCGAGCCCGTCCTCTGAACTCCTACCGAGTACCCACGGCACCCCGATACGTCACCCCGATGACGTCTTCTGAGTCCTACTAAGCTCCACCGTTCCCCAGATCACGTCTCGTGATGCGCTTCATAATTCCCACGTCACCCAGATCACGTCTTTGGAAGCCCTACTGAATTCCCACGTCACCCCGATCACGTCTTTTGAAGTCCTACTGAAATCCCTCGTCACCCAGATCACGTTTTCTGAAGCCCTCCTGAATTCCACGGCACCCCGATCACGTCTTTGGAAGCCCTACTGAGTTCCCACGCCACCCCGATCACGTCTTCTGAAGCCCTACTAAATTTCCACGTCACCCCGATCACGTCTTCTGAAGCCCTACTAAATTTTCACGTCACCCCGATGACGTCTTCTGAAGTCCTACTGAGTTCCCACGTCACCCCGATCACGTCTTCCGAAGTCCTACTGAGTTCCCACGTCACCCCGATCACGTCTTCTGAAGTCCTACTGAGTTCCCACGTCACCCCGACCACGTCTTCTGAAGCCCTACTAAATTTCCACGTCACCCCGATCACGTCTTCTGAAGCCCTACTAAATTTCCACGCCACCCCGATCACGTCTTCTGAAGCCCTACTGAATTCCCACGTCACCCCGATCACGTCTTCTGAAGTCCTACTGAGTTCCCACGTCACCCCGATCACGTCTTCTGAAGCCCTACTAAATTTCCACGTCACCCCGATGACGTCTTCTCAAGTCCTACTGAGTTCCCACGTCACCCCGATCACGTCTTCTGAAGCCCTACTAAATTTCCTCGTCACCCCGATGACGTCTTCTGAAGTCCTACTGAGTTCCCACGTCACCCCGATCACGCCTTCTGATGCACTGCTGAACTCCCGCGGCACCCCCATCACGTCTTCTGAAGCCCAACTAAATTTCCAAGTCATCCCGATCACGCCTTCTGATGCGCTACTGAATTCCCGCGGCACCCCCATCACGTCTTCTGAAGCCCAACTAAATTTCCAAGTCACCCCGATCACGCCTTCTGATGCGCTACTGAATTCGCGGCACCCCATCACGTCTTCTGAAGCCCAACTAAATTTCCAAGTCACCCCGATCACGCCTTCTGATGCGCTATTGAATTCCCGCGGCACCCCATCACGTCTTCTGAAGCCCAACTAAATTTCCAAGTCACCCCGATCACGCCTTCTTTTGCATCCTACTGAATTCGGCACCCCATCACGTTTTCTGAAGCCCTACTGAATTTCCACGTCACTCCGGTCACGCCTTCTGATGCGCTACTGAATTCCCGCGGCACCCCCATCACGTCTTCTGAAGCCCTACTAAATTTCTACGTCACCCCGATCACGCCTTCTGATGCGCTACTGAATTTCCGCGGCACCCCATCACGTCTTCTGAAGCCCTACTAATTTTCCACGTCACCCCAATCACATCTTCTGATGCCCTACTGAATTCACACGTCCCCCCGATCACGTCTTCTGAAGCCCTACTGAATTACCACGTCACCTCGATCACGTCTTCTTTGCGCTACTGAATCTCGCGGCACCCCCATCACGTCTTCTGAAGCCCAACTAATTTTCCAAGTCACCCCGATCACCGCTTCTGATGCGCTACTGAATTCCCGCGGCACCCCCATCACGTCTTCTGAAGCCCAACTAAATTTCCAAGTCACCCCGATTACGCCTTCTGATGCGCTACTGATTTCCCGCGGCACCCCCATCACGTCTTCTGAAGCCCAACTAAATTTCCAAGTCACCCTGATCACGCCTTCTGAGGAACTGATGATTTCCTCGTGGCACCCCATCACGTCTTCTGAAGCCCAACCGAATTTCCACGTCACCCCGATCACGCCTTCTGATGCACTGCTGAACTCCCGCGGCACCCCCATCACGTCTTCTGAAGCCCAACTAAATTTCCACGTCACCCCGATCACGCCTTCTGATGCACTGCTGAACTCCCGCGGCACCCCCATCACGTCTTCTGAAGCCCAACTAAATTTCCAAGTCACCCCGATCACGCCTTCTGATGCGCTACTGAATTCCCGCGGCACCCCCATCACGTCTTCTGAAGCCCAACTAAATTTCCAAGTCACCCCGATCACGCCTTCTGATGCGCTACTGAATTCCCGCGGCACCCCCATCACGTCTTCTGAAGCCCAACTAAATTTCCAAGTCACCCCGATCACGCCTTCTGATGCGCTACTGATTTCCCGCGGCACCCCCATCACGTCTTCTGAAGCCCAACTAAATTTCCAAGTCACCCCGATCACGCCTTCTGATGCGCTACTGGATTCCCGCGGCACCCCCATCACGTCTTCTGAAGCCCAACTGAATTTCCAAGTCACCTCGATCACGCCTTCTGATGCGCTACTGAATTCCCACGTCACCCGTTCGCAGGATAAACAAAGCAAAAAAAAGAAGACGAAGCAGTGGTGAAGGCGCTGAATAACGCGCCCCAATCGCCTCCTCTTCGAAGCTGCCCCACCACCATGCAGGCGCTGTGCTGAACGCTCATCCTCTCCTTCGTGGCACCCGCTAAGCACAGCGCCTGCATGGGGATGGGGCAGCTTCGTAGCCCCATAGTCATGATTATTTTTCTTGCCCCTGCGATTCTTTATATATAGGATTACCAAATCGTTACTTTTGCCAGGAAGCTAATTTCCCTCGTCGTGGAGTGGGTCGTCCACCATCAAAAGACAAGAAAGTTCAGTCTTTAAATTTTGCCCAAAAAGGGTGGTTTTTTCGCAATTTTTTCTTATAGGTCCTGCTACTCGAGACCCAGAAAAGGGTTTAGAGAGAAAAAGACGACAAGCGTATTTGATCGCGACCACTGCCTTCAGAGGCAGTGTTCACGATAAAAAATGTGTTTCAGTTTCCACTAGGAATGGGCAGTGGAGGGGCACAATGTAACGTTGACGTCGAAAGAACGCATGAAAAGGAGCCAGGAAAAGCTACGAAAGAGCCCGAAGTTGCCATTTCGAGCGCAAGGCAAACCTCAAAAGCGCATCACACGCCCACCGACGTGAACAAATGAATGCTCGAAATCGTGAGATGAGCGATGATTTCCAACCATTAGCCCCGTTCTTCCCTTCATTCACAACTTCTCTCTTTACTCAGGTCAGCTCGCATGGATCGGCTGCGAAAAACGGAAGTTACAAGCCTCGGACAACTCGTCCACCATGTTTCTATAGCTCAATCTTTGAGGGACCATACCTGCGTTCACAGAAGGTCTTGTATGATTTCAGAGACACCATTGGAATCAGCATGGGGCCGTTTTCAAGATAGGCAGAAAAAACAGGAAAACGAATGTGAGGTTGCATTGTGCCTTTAAAGGCAGTGTTCACGATGAAAAAAGTTTTCGAAATTCCACCAGGACTGGGTAGTGGAGGGACACTCTGTAACGTTAACGTCGAAAGAACGCTTGAAAACGAGCCAGGAAGAGCCCCAAAAGAGCCCGAAGTTGCAACTTCGAGCGCAAGGCAAACCTCAAAAGCGCATCACACGCCCACCGACGTGAACAAATGAATGCTCGAGATCGTGAGATGAGCGATGATTTTCAATCATTAGCTCCGTTCTTCCCTTCATTCTCAACTTCTCTCTTTACTCAGGTCAGCTCGCATAGATCGGCTGCAAAAAACGGAAGTTACAAGCCTAGGACAACTCGTCCACCATGTTTCTATAGCTCAACCTTTGAGGGACCATACCTGCGTTCACAGAAGGTCTTGTATGATTTCAGAGACACCATTGGAATCAGCATGGGGCCGTTTTCAAGATAGGCGGAAAAACAGAAAAACGATTTTCATTGTTAACACTGCCTTTAAAGCTGTTTTTCCGTCGTGGTTGTTGCACTAGGCCGCAGTCCTTTCGATTCCCTGTGGAAACTCGAAGATAGTCTTTGTTGTGGACACTGACTTAAAGGGATTTCAACGAACTTCGAATTGTTTTTCTTTTGTCCTCCCCTCCGATCACACAACACTCGAAATACCATTTTTTCAAACCCAGGTTTCTGCTAGAATCAGACCCTAGTGAGAGAATAGTTCAAGGATTAGCAATTTTAAAGTCACCTCGTGCACTCAGAGTTACGGTCGTCGTTAGTAGATTGTTTCGGCTCGCAATTCTTCCACGCGACCATTAGCAATAAAGGGCCTTCTGGGCGGAGCGGAATTCGCTTCGTCCGAAAGCAATTCTCGTAGACAAAAATTTTCAAATACTTGTTTCTGAGGCCGGTGACTTGCATACATATTTTAATGATGAATGTTGATAGAAAATATATGACGTGAATCGTCATAGCACATAACTCTCAAAGAATCGCGGAAAGGTCTGCGAATCAACGAAAGAGGGACGTTTATTCAACCCGTTTTTTTGTTCTTGCTTCGATAGCTTCGGCTTGTGAAGCTCACTCACGAAGCAAGTCATTCTAACTCTAAACTGCGGCACGTGCTCCTGATCTACTGATTCATCAAGAACAACACAAAGTGGAGGGTGGTATTTGGAATACGATTAGACGTTTGTAAGAATTGCGTGGGTGTGTATACAAGTCTGTTGGTACCTGCTCGTTGGTGCCCCTGCTTCTACTGAACCCAGCTGACGTTTGAGTGTACACAGGGAACGTCCGAGCGATATAGCGCGCACAACTACATATATCGCGAAAGTATCCCATACATTGCATAAATGTGTCGCCGTCCGACACACTAACAAGGGAAGTATAAGAAGCGTTGGTCTGAACGGTAAAAATCAAATGTCATGTGAGAATGTTCACGTCTTACATAGTGGAACAGTGTTGATGACCCGCCGCGAAACATAGACCTGAAGGAGTTATAAGCTCCGAACGTTTGACGGCCATCGATCTCCTCCTAGTCTACGATTTCAAAGGGGCCGACTCCAACAGCATCGACGGCGGAGAGGAAGGGATGGCTGATGGTAGGCACTAGACCAGGGTTCGAATCCTCTCCAGAGTTGCTGTTTTGCAAATTCACGGAACTTCCATATTTTGATCAAGAATTATATCCCAAATGTCATTTTATCTTTTTGCTGCGCGATCTGGGCATACCGACGTTGAAATAGACTTGGGTACAAGGAATTCAACGATTCGCTTCCCATCAAGGAGTTCCAATTGATTTGGAGAATTTACATGATTCGAAAATATTACAACACATATTTGGAACAAGTTACTCGCTCTGGCAGTTAACCGTGGAATTCCTGATCCAGTTTTGGGATTCAAGGCCTCCCACTGTTTGCTGAACAACCTCAAGAGACATGTTGGAATCTCCGGGCGTCGCATAACTCGATTCGTGCAAAGAAAGTCATTTTTGGATCAAGAAACAGTCGAGAGAGCTGCCGCTGATTTTGTTGCAAAGGTTAGAGCAAAAATGAACGTTATCCCAATCGCATCTTTCGTCAATATCGACCAGTCCGGCGAAGAGACAACGGTGAGTAAAAAACGACTAAGTCGGAAGAGATAGAAGAAAATCAGCTAGAAAATCAGCAAATTTACAGATGCCGAGATGTTTGTCCTTTAAAGGGGAGAAGAAGACGGTGTGCGGATTGAATATGCAGTCGGCTTCTGCGACTACCCATAGCCTGACCATCATGCCCCTCATTTTCGCGCATCAGGCAAGGACGGAGAAATGCTCTTTGTTCAATTGCCAGAGCCGGGCGGCCCGCTTCCCATTGAAGGGTGTAATTCAAGACGAAGAATCTTCACGTCGTCAGCGGATTATCCCCGCTTATCATGACGACGTCAACAACTTACATGAATTTTTCGAGCATGTTTTCATGCCGCAAATGCCGAAGAGTTGTGTTCTGCTCTTCGACTCGTGGAGTGGTTTTCCAATCAGTACGCTATACAGGCTCTTGTGCCGGCTGGGAAAAACTTGCAGATTTTTACGGTACTGCATCTGGCGCTACCCAGGCCTGGTTCAGCCGGCAGACGTCGGGTTTTTTCAGGCTATGTAGAAGCGCTGCTTAAGCGATTGCACACGCACGTGATCGTCCACGATCTTCCTTTTGACATCCAGAAACGAGACAATATTCTGAAGGTACATGGTTTCAGTTATGACTATTGCGCTCCTCACAATCAGAACTTCGAATTTTTAGGTCGTGTCACTGGTACACCGTATCTTGTGTCATCCATCACTTGAAAAGCTTGTAGAGTGCGCGTGGTTCAAGGCCGGCTACGTTCTGGCCCGCCCGGAGTCTTTTTCGGAAAGTCCAACTGATCTCGTATTCCCAGTAGAGCTTGGCCCCTGTGAGGAGATAGGTTGCCAGGGAGCCTATCGCGTTCATTCGCTGTCCCTACTGTGCAGTTTGCTTATGTTTCATGCATTATGTGCCCATTTACCACTTGGTGCTGAAATTGGTTATGCTATTTTGCGTCCCACAGACTGCTGATAAAATTGATTCCAAATATGTGTTGTAATATTTCCGAATCATGTAAATTCTCAAATCAATGGGAACTCATTGATGCTGGAAGCTTAATGAATCGTTAATTCCTTGTGCCCAAGTCTATTTGAACGTCGAGGTATGCCCAGATCGCGCAGCAAAAAGATAAAATGACATTTGGGATATAATTCTTGATCAAAATATGGAAGTTCCGTGAATTTGCAAAAGCAGCCCAGTTCCGGAGAGGATTCGAACCCTGGTCTAGTGCCTACCATCAGCCATCCCTTCCTCTGCGCCGTCGATGCTGTTGGAGTCGCCACCTAGGAAATCGTAGACTAGGAGGAGATCGATGGCCATCAAACTTTCGGAGCTTATAACTCCTTCAGGTCTATGTTTCGCGGCGGGTCATCATCACTGTTCCACTATGTAAGACTTGAAAATTCTCACATGACATTTGATTTCTACCGTTCAGACCTACGCTTCTTATACTTCCCTTGTAAGGCCTCTGGTCCATAACACCTCAGGATCCGTACCTAAGGAGTTCATGGAGTCTTTGGCCACAAGCCACAATTTCGCCACCCTGAACTGTCGATCGCTGTCGAGTGATATCCAAAACACTGCGCTATCCAGACTTCTGAGCTAGTCTCAGAGATGAAGAATGCAGAAGGGATTTTCGACAACGCGTTTCTATTCACATAGGAGTACGGACAAAGAAGAAACTTTGCGACGCGGATTCTTTTGTCATGTGCATCCAGGATGCTTCGAAAAAGGCACCACCGGTTGTACAGCCTGAGAAGACTCTCGCCTACGTCTCAGAGGAAACGACGTCTACTCACAACAAGGTATGTGCTCTCCGAACTGCAGGGAGCTTCGTGGAGGAGAAGCGTCTGAGGAAGAAGTTGCGTCGGCACCTTCAAAGTGACCGCGAACGAGAGTGGACGTGTAGAGCTACGGAGTTCGAGACGGCTTGAGAGGAGAAGAATCCTAGAAAAGCCTACACGTTGCTGCGACAGTATAGCGGGAAGATGAAGAGATGTTTTCCTGTCTCGAACACTACCGATTGAGTTGCAGTTGGTGATGCGACGCTGCCAATATGGAAGGATTACTTCAGTTCATTACTGAATCGTCCAGCGCCATCAGTACCTGAGCTCCCGCATGTTCAGAGAGCACATTACATACATACATATACATTACGATGTCAGTGAGGAACCGCCGACTGAGTCTGAAGTTTTGGATTGTGTCTGGAAATTGAAGAATGGAAATGCAGGTGGAGATGACAACATCACCGCTGAAATGCTGAAAGCTCTTCCTCCGTCTGGGATCCGTGAAATGACCAACACCATCCGTGCCATATGGATGAGCGAAAGGATACCCGATTCGTGAAGACATGCGATCATCGTACCTCTTCACAAGAAGCTATCCGTAACGGATCCTAAGAACTACATAGGAATCTCTCTACTTCGTGTCATGTACAAGGTTTTAGGACGTATCATTCTCGAACGACTTATCAAACATTGTGAAGGAACGACCAGAAATAAGCAAGCCGATTTCCGACCTGGAAGATCGACCATCGACCTAGTGTAGTGTTCGTCGTGAGAAGAGTAATTGAATCGTGGCAGCGGTACTCGAAGCCATCACAGCTTGCGTATTTGAACTTTGAAGCCCCGTTCGACTCTCCTCATCGTGATCGATTTCTCAAAGCTCTGCGAGCAGGTGGAGTCCCGGAAAAGTATGTTCGGTTAATCGAGAACATGAACAGAGGAACAACAGCAGCAGTTCGTACACCAGTCGGATTTACGTCAGCTTTCGAAGTGAGAGCAGGAGTAAGGCAAGGATCTGTAGCAGGACCTTTTCTTTTCAACTTCGCCGTTGATGACATCATGCGTAGAGTTGCAGAACAGTTTCCTGCGGATGTGATTCTAACACCATCAGGATGCTTCCTTGCCGACCTGGAGTACGCCGACGACATTGTGTTATTCGCTGAAAACAACGCAAAACCTCAAAGTATTGTGGACCTCGTTTCAGAGTATGCCGCAGCTTATGGACTTCGTCTTTGTCCCGACAAATGCAAGCAGATGTGGGTCTCTCAGAGGCCTTCAACGGGAGTTAGTGTGGACGGACTACGTATCGAACTGGTGGAGGATTTCTGTTATTTGGGCTGTTTGCTGAAGAACGATGGTAGTTATGCAGCGGATATTCGACATAACGGTATGTGCGAAAGCTGCACGTCTGCATTCAGATTCTCTACACCAAGTGTTTGTGGTCACCACCACCATCGCGAAGGAAATCCAAGTTGCGCGTCTACCTATTATCCGCTATTCGCCCCTATCATGATGTACGGATCCGGAGACGTGGGCAGCTTACCGAAGAACGCAGATGGAAGGAGGTTGGATTGCACGGAGAGGAAGCTTTTTGAGGCGTTTGCTTGGATTATTTCTGGCCGCGTGTATGCCATAACAAAAGTCTTTACAAGGAAATCGAAGCTGTACATCAACCACGAGGGAGGTGCCAGCATCTCCCAACGCCATCTCGAGCAGCAATGGAAAGTCGACTTCGACTGTTCGGGCATATACTAAGAAGAACGCCGGATCGTCTCATACAACACGCTTTAAGAATGCTTCCGAATCCTGTCTGGAAACGGCCACCTGGGCGTAGGCGAAAGTTCTGGACGGATGTCTTTAAAGAGGATTTAAAGTCACTCGGCATCGAAAGACAGTTCAGGCGCGATGTTTCGTTTCGCAGGAAATGGAATAGTGAGAGCTGGATGGAATGTGTTCAAATTGTGGCAGAAGACCGTGAAAGATGGACACGACTGACTACAAGGACGGCACACCTCGGTGAAGATGCGGAATGACCGCGTCAGGCGAAAGCCAACCGATTAAAAAAAACTATTGCGCGTTTCTTAATGAGCTGCTGTTTCCCTTCAATCACCAGTCCAGCGCCTTTCCTCTCGAAGGCACTGTTCACGATATTAAAACTTTTTCTGTTTTCCCGCCTATCTTTGAAGGCATCGTTCACAATGGATTTGGTTTTCGAGTTTTCCATATATAATGAGAGCTATAGTTCCCTATATAACAGCTACGTTGAAAAACCCGCTAAAAATCCACTGAAAATCCCTTTTCTTAGACCCAAAATATCTCAATCGACTTTTGACAAAGGAAGAGTCTATCGTTAGATGGGAAATGAAGTTTATCCTTCTTTCAAGTGATTTGTTGAGAAGGAAAGGTTAACCGATGTGTGTAGAAAAGTCAGTCTCCACGTAATCGTTTGGTATATTCCATCAACTTCCCCTCAGTTGCAGTGTATCAAATGTTGAAAATTTACTTATATGATGGCTGACAGATGCCTCTAATACGGTCCCATGCTGATTTCAATGATGTCTCTGTAATCGTACAAGACCTTCTGAGAACGGAGTAATGGAGGTCTCAAGAGGCGAATATCTTCGCCTCATATACGTTAAAACGTATGAAACACATATTTTTTCGCTGCAACAAACGGAGCGCAACAGCTGAAAAAGACGATTTCGAGTTCAGAGTTATGTCTTTTTTCCGCGCTACAGGCGCTCTTTTGTTTGGTTTGCACAGCATTCTTGCCTTCCATTTCAGCGCCAGAAGATATAAATTTTTAGGCTGTTGCAGACATCAACTTCCTTCTCTGTCTCGTGAGTCTAAAAGCATTTAATTAGAGCAAAATGCAATTGGAAAGAAGCGTCACAGCTCACCAATATGCCCCTTCTTCCTGAAAGTACACATTAGCATTTAAGCTCTCTAATCAGCAGCATCGAACGAGACTCTGTAAGTGCGAAATCTCAATAACTGACATATAGTACACGATGAACGACGGAGACCGCCAGTTGCTTAAAAGCAGTATTCACGATGTTTCTCTGTTCTAACGCATATCTTGAAAACGGTCCCATGCTGACTCCAATAATGTCGCTGGAATCGTACAAGACCTTCTGGGAACGGAGTTATGGTCCCTTAAAAATTGAGCTAGGAAAGCATGGTGGACGAGTTGTCTGAGACTAATAACTTCCGCCATTTGCAGCCGATGTATGCGAGCGATTGGAAACCCTGCCTTGCGCTTTTAAGGTTTGTCTTGCGCTCAAAGTGGCAATTTCGGGCTCTTTTGGGGCTTTTCCTGGCTCGTTTTCATGCGTTCCTTCGACGTCAACGTTACAGTGTGCCCCTCCGCTACCTATTTCTAGTGGAAACTGAAACACATTTTCCATCGTGAACACTGCCTTTGAGACTCCATCCATTGTGTTGTGATATAGATCACGTATCGGTTTTCCACTGTCAACCGATCACCAAGTGGGCGGTCTTTGATCCGCCAATCACAGGCCACGCCGATGCACATATAAACCCCGGCCACCGCGTTGTGGGGACATTCGATTCGGCTCGACTACTGCCTGCCGCTACTACTGAGCATTTTGACGCCCCAGAGGCTCGATACTGGTCCTGAAAAGGGATAGCATGATAGTGCCCGATTCCTGGAAAAGTCATTGCTGGAAATTCCCGATTTTTCGCTGGAGTGAATTTTGATTGCGCTTGATTGGCCACTAATAATGGAATCTGTTACGATTCAAAAGCTGTTGGAGCAGAATGTCCAGCAAATGGAACAAACACAGCAATTGTTACGAGTGATTGGAAAAAGTGAGGTTATGGCGAAAAATGAGGTGGCAACAGCACAATTGTCATTGATGTCAGAACTAAATATGTAGTCGAAACTCGAATTTCTCCTTCGATCCTGAAATCGATCGATGTTTTTCCCGCTTGTATGAAAGGGCATGAGGGAATTTTGCTGAATGATGGTGCATCCCTTGCTGATGACGCGAGGTCGAGACTATTAATCGGAAAGTTAGATAATGATGCCTTTGAACGGCACAAACTGCAAATAATTCTCAAAACACCATCCGATGTTCCACACAGCGAGATGACCGCAACTCTCAGGGGCATGTTTGATGTCAGAAAATCAATATCCACAGCCCGTTACCAATGTATCAAGATAAAGAAAAGAGGCTCAGAAGATTCCATGGAGTGCACTGGTAGGGTAAACGAAATGAGCGAACACGCCAGCTTGTGTGAGCTAGATACTTAGGGTTTAAAGGCTTTGTTGTGGATTCACTGTCTCAGGTCTAAGATAGATAGAGAAATTCGACCACGATTGCTTGCCCTCTTGGATAAGGAAGCGAACGAGAATCGGAAGCCAAGCTTGCATGAGATGTATAAAGAGTGTGATCGAATAGTGACGCTATTGAACACGTCAAAGGTGATCGAAAAAGACTCACTATGATAGCTTTATCACAAAAGCCGAGCGGTTTCTCTAGGAAAACATAATGGACATGACAAAAAAAGAGAAACAAGTGCTTCGCTCATAAAATAGCGATGTAGTGGCTGCGTCGCGGTTTTCTAGAGATAGGATACAAACCGTATGTACAGATCATCTATGCAACCGCGTTCAGTCCGCGATGTGCACGCTGATTGCTAAAGCGTGTTGCGGCGCGGTTTCGAGGATCCTAAGACAGGGATGTCGGATCAACGGGGCGGTTTTTGCCTTTTCTTCGTAGCGCCGCGAA
The DNA here is from genome assembly GCA_029168955.1 of Aplectana chamaeleonis. Lineage (NCBI taxonomy): Eukaryota > Metazoa > Nematoda > Chromadorea > Rhabditida > Cosmocercidae > Aplectana > Aplectana chamaeleonis. The sequence continues at coordinate 58,587 of JAPDOI010000996.1, read as the reverse complement.
AAGCGGTGGCTCTTATCATGAGAGGTATGAAAATGAGGAAAAGCCACTATAGGATCTTTTAAAGCGGAAGAAGGAGCGACGTTTATGAAACGGTTGAGGAGGCCATCGAGTTGCAAGGCTTGCAATCGCCTTAATATCAGTGATGGAGTGTTGCCGACGAAGCCGGCATAGGCGCCGGCTCAGCCGGACTCATGCGACAGGCCGCCGATAGCCGACAAGCACCCGCTGATAATTTTACAATGAGGGATCTTAAAGGCACTGTTCGCGATAAACTTCATCCTCGAATTTTCCATGAAAAACGCTTCTCGTGGCTCTCAGAAGCAGAACAGCGTCAAAAAAACGGGACGAAAAGCTACCCAGGAGCCGCAAAACGGCTTAGAAAAGTGGGAAAACCCCGCCATTGTGGGCAAGTCCCGCCTCTTCCCGCCCCTCGACGTGAAAAAAGGAACACTCGAAATCGAGAGTTGAGCGATGGTTTACGATCAAAAGCCCCGTTCTTCCCTTCATTCTCAACTTCTCTCTTTACGCAGGTCAGCTCGCATACATCGGCTGTAAAAGACGGAAGTTACAAGCTTCGGAGAACTCGTCTACCATTTTCCCTAGCTCAATTTTTGAGGGACCATAACTCCATTCCCAGAAGGTCTTGTACGATTCCAGAAGCATCATTGGAAACAGAATGGGACCGGTTTCAAGATAGGCAAAAAAAGACAGAAAAGCGCTTTTTATCGCGAACAGTGCCTTTAAGGTGGAAAACAGACACTGTTTCTCCAATCTGTAAAGGTGAGATACAGGATGGGAGAAAAATACTGAAAGCGACACCTATTAAGCAGTAGAAGAAATAAATTTTATACGCCATTTTGACTTTTTCTCTTTAATACCAGCGGCGACGGCCGGCTGATGCCGGCCTCTGCCGCTGGGGTCCGGCCCATTTGCCGGCTTCGCCGGCATCTTGGGTATAAGGCAAATAAACCGGCGCTTTCTTTCTTCCTGCCCCGGCCCATAAGCTGGCTTAGGCGGCAACGCTTAATTCATCGGGAATCACAAAGCATTCCAAACTTTGCAACACCCGTTTACCTCCTTATCTGTACCGTGACACACCGGTCGTTCTTCCGTTTTATAAGGTCCTGAAGTGGCTCTTGATTTATTTTGATTTCTGTCATGATAAGGACAACCGCTGTTGAAATTTACTAAACGTTTTCATGATCAACCGACACCCTTCTGCTTTTATTGCCAAATGAAGTAGGACGATGTTCGTGTTTCATGGATGCAGATTTTGATTAAGTCTTATTTTCATCATATATAAACCCGATTAAGAAAAGTTAGTACATATAAACAACTAAGCAGTTGAAATGAGTGGTGAAGGCTAGGGGACCTGAAGAATGGGGTGGTGTACGCTCTATTTCAGACGCACATAGTGGTTCTGAAGTTCTCCCTTGAGTCTCACACGTTTTCTACGGCGCCTGTCGCTCCCTCACTTGGCTCTCACACACTTCCTACGGCGCACTCTCCCTGGGGTCTCACACATTTTATACGGCGTCCGGCGCTCTCCCGCTTGGGTTCCGCACTTTTTCTACGGCGTCCAGCGCTCTCCCACTTGGGTCCCGCACACTTTCTACGGCGTCCGGCGCTCTCCCACTTAGGTCCCGCACTTTTTCTACGGTGTCCGGCGCACCGCCACTTGGGTCCCACACACTTTCTACGGCGTCCGGCGCTCTCCCACTTAGGTCCCGCACTTTTCTACGGCGTCCGGCGCACTCCCACTCGGGTCCCGCACACTTTCTACGGCGTCCGGCGCACTCCCACTTGGGTCCCGCACTTTTTCTACGGTGTCCGGCGCCTCCCACTTGGGTCCCGCACACTTTCTACGGCGTCCGGCGCACCCCACTCGATCCGCACACTTACACACGCACTGCGGGTCCCAATGCCGTACAAACCGGCGCACCCACTCTAGGGTCCACACACTTTCTACGGCGTCCGGCGCTCTCCCACTAGGGTTCCACACACTTTCTACGGTGTCCGGCGCTCTCCCACTTGGGTCCCGCACTTTTTCTACGGTGTCCGGCGCACTCCCACTCGGATCCCGCACACTTTCTACGGCGTCCGGCGCACTCGCACTTGGGGCCCGCGCACTTTCTACGGCATCCGGCGCTCTCCCACTTGGGTCCCGCACACTTTCTATGGCGTCCGGCGCTCTCCCACTTGGGTCCCGCACACTTTCTACGGCGTCCGGCGCACTCCAACTAGGGTCCCACATACTTTCTGCGGCGTCTGGCGCTCTCCCACTTAGGTCCCGCACTTTTTCTACGGCGTCCGGCGCTCTCCCACTTGGGTCCCGCACACTTTCTATGGCGTCCGGCGCTCTCCCACTTGGGTCCCGCACTTTTTCTACGGTGTCCGGCGCACTCCCACTCGGATCCCGCACACTTTCTACGGCGTCCGGCGCAATTGCACTCGGGTCCCGCACACTTTCTATGGCGTCCGGCGCTCTCCCACTTGGGTCCCGCACTTTTTCTACGGCGTCCGGCGCTCTCCCACTTGGGTCCCGCACACTTTCTATGGCGTCCGGCGCTCTCCCACTTGGGTCCCGCACACTTTCTACGGCGTCCGGCGCACTCCAACTAGGGTCCCACATACATTCTGCGGCGTCTGGCGCTCTCCCACTTAGGTCCCGCACTTTTTCTACGGCGTCCGGCGCACTTGCACTTGGGTCCCGCACTTTTTCTATGGCGTCCAGCGCTCTCCCACTTGGGTCCCGCACTTTTTCTACGGTGCCCGGCGCTCTCTCACTTGGGTCCCGCACTTTTCCTACGGTGTCCGGCGCACTCCCACTCGGATCCCGCACACTTTCTACGGCGTCCGGCGCAATTGCACTCGGGTCCCGCACACTTTCTATGGCGTCCGGCGCTCTCCCACTTGGGTCCAGCACTTTTTCTACGGTGTCCGGCGCACTCCCACTCGGATCCCGCACACTTTCTACGGCGTCCGGCGCACTTGCACTTGGGTCCCGCACACTTTCTATGGCGTCCGGCGCTCTCCCACTTGGGTCCCGCACTTTTTCTACGGCGTCCGGCGCTCTCCCACTTGGGGCCCGCGCACTTTCTACGGCATCCGGCGCTCTCCCACTTGGGTCCCGCACACTTTCTATGGCGTCCGGCGCTCTCCCACTTGGGTCCCGCACACTTTCTACGGCGTCCGGCGCACTTGCACTCGGGTCCCGCACACTTTCTATGGCGTCCGGCGCTCTCCCACCTGGGTCCCGCACACTTTCTACGGCGTCCGGCGCACTCCAACTAGGGTCCCGCACTTTTTCTACGGTGTCCGGCGCACTCCCACTCGGGTCCCGCACACTTTCTACGGCGTTCGGCGCACTTGCACCTGGGTCCCGCACACTTTCTACAGCGTCCGGCGCACTCCCACTCTGGGTCCCGCACACTTTCTACGGCGTCCGGCGCACTCCCACTTGGGTCCCGCACACTTTCTACGGCGTCCGGCGCCTCCCACTTGGGTCCCGCACTTTCTACGGCGTCCGGCGCTCTCCCACTGGGTCCCGCGCACTTTCTACGGCATCCGGCGCTCTCCCACTTGGGTCCCGCACACTTTCTACGGCATCCGGCGCTCTCCCACTTGGGTCCCGCACACTTTCTACGGCGTCCGGCGCTCTCCCACTTAGGTCCCGCACTTTTTCTACGGTGTCCTGCGCTCTCCCACTTTGGTCCCGCACACTTTCTACGGCGTCCGGCGCACTCCAACTAGGGTCCCACATACTTTCTGCGGCGTCTGGCGCTCTCCCACTTGGGTCCCGCACTTTTTCTACGGTGTCCGGCGCACTCCCACTCGGATCCCGCACACTTTCTATGGCGTCCGGCGCTCTCCCACTTGGGGCTCGCGCACTTTCTACGGCATCCGGCGCTCTCCCACTTGGGTCCCGCACACTTTCTACGGCGTCCGGCGCTCTCCCACTTGGGTCCCGCACTTTTTCTACGGCGTCCGGCGCTCTCCCACTTGGGGCCCGCGCACTTTCTACGGCATCCGGCGCTCTCCCACTTGGGTCCCGCACACTTTCTACGGCATCCGGCGCTATCCCACTTGGGTCCCGCACACTTTCTACGGCGTCCGGCGCGAACGCACTCGGGTCCCCCACACTTTCTATGGCATCCGACGCTCTCCCACTTGGGGCTCGCGCACTTTCTACGGCGTCCGGCGCTCTCCCACTTGGGTCCCGCACTTTTTCTACGGTGTCCGGCGCACTCCCACTTGGGTCCCACACACTTTCTACGGCGTCCGGCGCTCTCCCACTTGGGTCCCGCACTTTTTCTACGGTGTCCGGCGCACTCCCACTCGGATCCCGCACACTTTCTATGGCGTCCGGCGCTCTCCCACTTGGGTCCCGCACTTTTTCTACGGTGTCCGGCGCTCTCCCACTTGGGTCCCGCACACTTTCTACGGCGTCCGGCGCACTCCAACTAGGGTCCCACATACTTTCTGCGGCGTCTGGCGCTCTCCCACTTAGGTCCCGCACTTTTTCTACGGCGTCCGGCGCTCTCCCACTTGGGTCCCGCACACTTTCTATGGCGTCCGGCGCTCTCCCACTTGGGTCCCGCACACTTTCTACGGCGTCCGGCGCTCTCCCACTTAGGTCCCGCACTTTTTCTACGGTGTCCGGCGCTCTCCCACTAGGGTCCCGCACACTTTCTACGGCGTCCGGCGCTCTCCCACTTGGGTCCCGCACACTTTCTATGGCGTCCGGCGCTCTCCCACTTGGGTCCCGCACTTTTTCTACGGTGTCCGGCGCACTCCCACTCGGATCCCGCACACTTTCTACGGCGTCCGGCGCACTTGCACTTGGGTCCCGCACTTTTTCTACGGTGTCCGGCGCACTCCCACTTGGGTCCCACACACTTTCTATGGCTTCCGGCGCTCTCCCACTTGGGTCCCGCACTTTTTCTACGGTGTCCGGCGCACCCCAACTAGGGTCCCACATACTTTCTGCGGCGTCTGGCGCTCTCCCACTTGGGTCCCGCACTTTTTCTACGGTGTCCGGCGCACTCCCACTCGGATCCCGCACACTTTCTATGGCGTCCGGCGCTCTCCCACTTGGGTCCCGCACTTTTTCTACGGTGTCCGGCGCACTCCCACTCGGATACCGCACACTTTCTACGGCGTCCGGCGCTCTCCCACTTGGGTCCCGCACACTTTCTATGGCGTCCGGCGCTCTCCCACTTGGGGCCCGCGCACTTTCTACGGCATCCGGCGCTCTCCCACTTGGGTCCCGCACTTTTCTACGGCGTCCGGCGCTCTCCCACTTGGGTCCCGCACACTTTCTACGGCGTCCGGCGCTCTCCCACTTGGGTCTCGCACACTTCTACGGCGTACGGCGCTCTCCCACTTGGGTCCCGCACACTTTCTATGGCGTCCGGCGCTCTCCCACTTGGGTCCCGCACACTTTCTACGGCGTCCGGCGCACTCCCACTCGGGTCCCGCACTTTTTCTACGGTGTCCAGCGCACTCCCACTCGGATCCCGCACACTTTCTACGGCGTCCGGCGCTCTCCCACTTGGGTCCCGCACACTTTCTATGGCGTCCGGCGCTCTCCCACTTTGGTCCCGCACTTTTTCTACGGGGTCCGGCGCACTCGCACTTGGGTCCCGCACACTTTCTACGGTGTCCGGCGCACTCCCACTTCGGTCCCGCACTTCTTCTACGGTGTCCGGCGCACTCCCACTTGGGTCCCGCACACTTTCTACGGCGTCCGGCGCTCTCCCACTTGGGTCCCGCACTTTTTCTACGGTGTCCGGCGCACTCCCACTTGGGTCCCGCACACTTTCTACGGCGTCCGGCGCTCTCCCACTTGGGTCCCGCACTTTTTCTACGGTGTCCGGCGCTCTCTCACTTGAGTCCCGCACACTTTCTACGGCGTCCGGCGCACTTGCACTTGGGTCCCGCACTTTTTCTACGGTGTCCGGCGCACTCCCACTTGGGTCCCACACACTTTCTACGGCGTCCGGCGCACTTGCACTCGGATCCCGCACACTTTCTACGGCGTCCGGCGCTCTCCCACTTGGGTCCCGCACTTTTTCTACGGTGTCCGGCGCACTCCCACTCGGGTCCCGCACTTTTTATACGGTGTCCAGCGCACTCCCACTCGGATCCCGCACACTTTCTACGGCGTCCGGCGCACTCGCACTCGGGTCCCGCACACTTTCTATGGCGTCCGGCGCTCTCCCACTTGGGTCCCGCACACTTTCTACGGCGTCCGGCGCTCTCCCACTTGGGTCCCACATACTTTCTACGGCGTCTGGCGCTCTCCCACTTAGGTCCCGCACTTTTTCTACGGCGTCCGGCGCTCTCCCACTTGGGTCCCGCACACTTTCTATGGCGTCCGGCGCTCTCCCACTTGGGTCCCGCACACTTTCTACGGCGTCCGGCGCACTCCAACTAGGGTCCCACATACTTTCTGCGGCGTCTGGCGCTCTCCCACTTAGGTCCCGCACTTTTTCTACGGTGTCCGGCGCTCTCCCACTTGGGTCCCGTACTTTTTCTACGGTGCCCGGCGCTCTCTCACTTGGGTCCCGCACTTTTTCTACGGTGTCCGGCGCACTCCCACTCGGATCCCGCACACTTTCTACGGCGTCCGGCGCAATTGCACTCGGGTCCCGCACACTTTCTATGGCGTCCGGCGCTCTCCCACTTGGGTCCCGCACTTTTTCTACGGTGTCCGGCGCACTCCCACTCGGATCCCGCACACTTTCTACGGCGTCCGGCGCACTTGCACTTGGGTCCCGCACACTTTCTATGGCGTCCGGCGCTCTCCCACTTGGGTCCCGCACACTTTCTATGGCGTCCGGCGCACTCCAACTAGGGTCCCACATACTTTCTGCGGCGTCCGGCGCTCTCCCACTTGGGTCCCGCACACTTTCTACGGCGTCCGGCGCTCTCCCACTTGGGTCCCGCACTTTTTCTACGGCGTCCGGCGCTCTCCCACTTGGGTCCCGCACACTTTCTACGGCGTCCGGCGCTCTCCCACTTGGGTCCCGCACACTTTCTATGGCGTCCGGCGCACTTGCACTTGGGTCCCGCACTTTTTCTACGGTGTCCGGCGCACTCCCACTTGGGTCCCACACACTTTCTACGGCGTCCGGCGCACTCCCACTTGGGTCCCGCACACTTTCTACGGCGTCCGGCGCACTCCCACTCGGGTCCCGCTCACTTTCTACCGCCTCCGGCTCTCTCCCACTTGGGTCCCGCACACTTTCTACGGTGTCCGGCGCACTCCCACTTGGGTCCCACACACTTTCTACGGCGTCCGGCGCTCTCCCACTTGGGTCCCGCACATTTTCTACGGCGTCCAGCGCACTCCCACTTTCGCCCCGCACACTCTCTACGGCGTCCGGCGCTCTCCCACTTGGGTCCCGCACTTTTTCTACGGTGTCCGGCGCACTCCCACTCGGACCCCGCACACTTTCTACGGCGTCCGGCGCACTTGCACTCGGATCCCGCACACTTTCTACGGCGTCCGGCGCTCTCCCACTTGGGTCCCGCACTTTTTCTACGGTGTCCGGCGCACTCCCACTCGGATACCGCACACTTTCTACGGCGTCCGGCGCACTCCAACTAGGGTCCCACATACTTTCTGCGGCGTCCGGCGCTCTCCCACTTGGGGCTCGCGCACTTTCTACGGCATCCGGCGCACTCGCACTCGGGTCCCGCACACTTTCTACGGCATCCGGCGCTCTCCCACTTGGGTCCCGCACACTTTCTACGGCGTCCGGCGCTCTCCCACTTGGGTCCCGCACTTTTTCTACGGCGTCCGGCGCTCTCCCACTTAGGTCCCGCACTTTTTCTACGGTGTCCGGCGCTCTCCCACTTGGGTCCCGCACACTTTCTATGGCGTCCGGTGCTCTCCCACTTGGGGCTCGCGCACTTTCTACGGCATCCGGCGCTCTCCCACTTGGGTCCCGCACTTTTTCTACGGTGTCCGGCGCACTCCCACTCGGGTCCCGCACTTTTTCTACGGTGTCCAGCGCACTCCCACTCGGATCCCGCACACTTTCTACGGCGTCCGGCGCTCTCCCACTTGGGTCCCGCACTTTTTCTACGGTGTCCGGCGCACTCCCACTTGGGTCCCACACACTTTCTACGGCGTCCGGCGCTCTCCCACTTGGGTCCCGCACTTTTTCTACGGTGTCCGGCGCACTCCCACTTGGGTCCCACACACTTTCTATGGCGTCCGGCGCTCTCCCACTTGGGTCCCGCACTTTTTCTACGGTGTCCGGCGCACTCCCACTCGGATCCCGCACACTTTCTACGGCGTCCGGCGCACTTGCACTTGGGTCCCGCACACTTTCTATGGCGTCCGGCGCTCTCCCACTTGGGTCCCGCACTTTCTACGGCGTCCGGCGCACTCCCACTTGGGTCCCGCACACTTTCTACGGCATCCGGCGCTCTCCCACTTGGGTCCCGCACACTTTCTACGGCGTCCGGCGCTCTCCCACTTGCGTCCCGCACTTTTTCTACGGTGTCCGTCGCACTCCCACTTGGGTCCCACACACTTTCTACGGCGTCCAGCGCACTTGCACTCGGATCCCACACACTTTCTATGGCGTCCGGCGCACTCCAACTAGGGTCCCACATACTTTCTGCGGCGTCCGGCGCTCTCCCACTTGGGTCCCGCACACTTTCTATGGCGTCCGGCGCTCTCCCACTTGGGTCCCGCACTTTTTCTACGGTGTCCGGCGCACCCCAACTAGGGTCCCACATACTTTCTGCGGCGTCTGGCGCTCTCCCACTTGGGTCCCGCACTTTTTCTACGGTGTCCGGCGCACTCCCACTTGGGTCCCACACACTTTCTACGGCGTCCGGCGCTCTCCCACTTGGGTCCCGCACTTTTTCTACGGTGTCCGGCGCACTCCCACTCGGATCCCGCACACTTTCTATGGCGTCCGGCGCTCTCCCACTTGGGTCCCGCACTTTTTCTACGGTGTCCGGCGCACTCCCACTTGGGTCCCACACACTTTCTACGGCGTCCGGCGCACTTGCACTCGGATCCCGCACACTTTCTACGGCGTCCGGCGCTCTCCCACTTGGGTCCCGCACTTTTTCTACGGCGTCCGGCGCTCTCCCACTTGGGTCCCGCACTTTTTCTACGGTGTCCAGCGCACTCCCACTCAGATCCCGCACACTTTCTACGGTGTACGGCGCACTCCCACTTGGGTCCCACACACTTTCTACGGCGTCCGGCGCTCTCCCACTTGGGTCCCGCACTTTTCTACGGCGTCCGGCGCACTCCCACTTGGGTCCCGCACACTTTCTACGGCGTCCGGCGCTCTCCCACTTGGGTCTCGCACACTTCTATGGCGTCGGGCGCACTCCAACTAGGGTCCCTCATACTTTCTGCGGCGTCCGGCGCTCTCCCACTTGGGGCCCGCGCACTTTCTACGGCATCCGGCGCTCTCCCACTTGGGTCCCACACACTTTCTACGGCGTCCGGCGCTCTCCCACTTGGGTCCCGCACTTTTTCTACGGTGTCCGGCGCACTCCCACTCGGATCCCGCACACTTTCTATGGCGTCCGGCGCTCTCCCACTTGGGTCCCGCACTTTTTCTACGGTGTCCGGCGCACTCCCACTCGGATACCGCACACTTTCTACGGCGTCCGGCGCACTCCAACTAGGGTCCCACATACTTTCTGCGGCGTCCGGCGCTCTCCCACTTGGGGCTCGCGCACTTTCTACGGCATCCGGCGCTCTCCCACTTGGGTCCCGCACACTTTCTACGGCGTCCGGCGCTCTCCCACTTGGGTCCCGCACTTTTTCTACGGTGTCCGGCGCTCTCCCACTTGGGTCCCGCACACTTTCTACGCCGTCCGGCGCTCTCCCACTTGGGTCCCGCACTTTTTCTACGGTGTCCGGCGCACTCCCACTCGGGTCCCGCACACTTTCTACGGCGTCCGGCGCACTCCCACTTGGGTCCCGCACACTTTCTACGGCGTCCGGCGCTCTCCCACTCTGGGTCCCGCACACTTTCTACGGCGTCCGGCGCACTCCCACTTGGGTCCCGCACACTTTCTACGGCGTCCGGCGCACTCCCACTTGGGTCCCGCACACTTTCTACGGCGTCCGGCGCTCTCCCACTTGGGTCCCGCACACTTTCTACGGCGTCCGGCGCACTCCCACTTGGGTCCCGCACACTTTCTACGGCGTCCGGCGCTCTCCCACTTGGGTCCCGCACTTTTTCTACGGCGTCCGGCGCACTCCCACTTGGGTCCCGCACACTTTCTACGGCGTCCGGCGCTCTCCCACTCTGGGTCCCGCACACTTTCTACGGCGTCCGGCGCACTCCCACTTGGGTCCCGCACACTTTCTACGGCGTCCGGCGCTCTCCCACTTGGGTCCCGCACTTTTCTACGGTGTCCGGCGCACTCCCACTTGGGTCCCGCACACTTTCTACGGCGTCCGGCGCACTCCCACTTGGGTCCCGCACTTTTCTACGGCGTCCGGCGCACTCCCACTTGGGTCCCGCACACTTTCTACGGCGTCCGGCGCACTCCCACTTGGGTCCCGCACACTTTCTACGGCGTCCGGCGCTCTCCCACTTGGGTCCCGCACACTTTCTACGGCGTCCGGCGCACTCCCACTTGGGTCCCGCACACTTTCTACGGCGTCCGGCGCTCTCCCACTTGGGTCCCGCACTTTTCTACGGTGTCCGGCGCACTCCCACTTGGGTCCCGCACACTTTCTACGGCGTCCGGCGCTCTCCCACTTGGGTCCCGCACTTTTTCTACGGCGTCCGGCGCACTCCCCCTTGGGTCCCGCACTTTTTCTACGGCGTCCGGCGCACTCCAGCTAGGGTCCCACATACTTTCTGCGGCGTCCGGCGCTCTCCCACTTGGGTCCCGCACACTTTCTATGGCGTCCGGCGCTCTCCCACTTGGGTCCCGCACTTTTTCTACGGCGTCCGGGGCTCTCCCACTGGGTCCCGCACACTTTCTACGGCGTCCGGCGCACTCCCACTTGGGTCCCACACACTTTCTACGGCGTCCGGCGCTCTCCCACTCTGGGTCCCGCACACTTTCTACGGCGTCCGGCGCACTCCCACTTGGGTCCCGCACACTTTCTACGGCGTCCGGCGCACTCCAAATAGGGTCCCACATACTTTCTGCGGCGTCTGGCGCTCTCCCACTTAGTTCCCGCTCTTTTTCTACGGCGTCCGGCACACTCGCACTCGGGTCCCGCACACTTTCTATGGCGTCCGGCGCTCTCCCACTTGGGTCCCGCACTTTTTCTACGGCGTCCGGCGCTCTCCCACTTGGGTCCCGCACACTTTCTATGGCGTCCGGCGCTCTCCCACTTGGGTCCCGCACACTTTCTACGGCGTCCGGCGCACTCTCCCACTTGGGTCCCGCACACTTTCTACGGCGTCCGGCGCTCTCCCACTTAGGTCCCGCACTTTTTCTACGGTGTCCGGCGCACTGCCACTTGGGTCCCACACACTTTCTACGGCGTCCGGCGCTCTCCCACTTAGGTCCCGCACTTACTACAGCGTCAGGCGCACTACCACTGGGGTCCCGCACACTTTCTACGGCTTCCGGCGCTCTCCCACTTGGGTCCCGCACACTTTCTATGGCGTCCGGCGCAATCTCACGCAGATCCCACACACTTTCTACGGCGTCCGGCGCTCTCCCACTTGGGTCCTGCACACTTTTTACGGCGTCCGGCGCACCCCCACTTGGGTCCCGCACACTTTCTATGGCGTGCGGCGCTCTCCCACTTGGGTCCCGCACTTTTTCTACGGTGTCCGGCGCACTCCCACTTGGGTCCCGCACACTTTCTACGGCGTCCGGCGCTCTCCCACTCTGGGTCCCGCACACTTTCTGCGGCGTCCGGCGCACTCCCACTCGGATCCCGCACACTTTCTGCGGCGTCTGGCGCTCTCCCACTTAGGTCCCGCACTTTTTCTACGGCGTCCGGCGCACTCGCACTCGGGTCCCGCACACTTTCTATGGCGTCCGGCGCTCTCCCACTTGTGTCCCGCACTTTTTCTACGGCGTCCGGCGCTCTCCCACTTGGGTCCCGCACACTCTCTTTGGCGGCCGGCGCTCTCCCACTCGGATCCCGCACACTTTCTACGGCGTCCGGCGCACTTGCACTTGGGTCCCGCACACTTTCTATGGCGTCCGGCGCTCTCCCACTTGGGTCCCGCACACTTTCTATGGCGTCCGGCGCACTCCAACTAGGGTCCCACATACTTTCTGCGGCGTCCGGCGCTCTCCCACTTGGGGCCCGCGCACTTTCTACGGCATCCGGCGCTCTCCCACTTGGGTCCCGCACACTTTCTACGGCGTCCGGCGCTCTCCCACTTGGGGCCCGCGCACTTTCTACGGCATCCGGCGCTCTCCCACTTGGGTCCCGCACACTTTCTACGGCGTCCGGCGCTCTCCCACTTGGGTCCCGCACTTTTTCTACGGCGTCCGGCGCTCTCCCACTTAGGTCCCGCACTTTTTCTACGGTGTCCGGCGCTCTCCCACTTGGGTCCCGCACTTTTTCTACGGTGTCCGGCGCTCTCCCACTTGGGGCCCGCGCACTTTCCACGGCGTCCGGCGCACTTGCACTCGGATCCCGCACACTTTCTACGGCATCCGGCGCTCTCCCACTTGGGTCCCGCACACTTTCTACGGCGTCCGGCGCACTCCCACTTGGGTCCCGCACACTTTCTACGGCGTCCGGCGCTCTCCCACTTGGGTCCCGCACTTTCTACGGCGTCCGGCGCTCTCCCACTCTGGGTCCCGCACACTTTCTACGGCGTCCGGCGCACTCCCACTCGGGTCCCGCACACTTTCTACGGCGTCCGGCGCACTCCCACTTGGGTCCCGCACTTTTTCTACGGCGTCCGGCGCCTCCCACTCTGGGTCCCGCACACTTTCTACGGCGTCCGGCGCACTCCCACTTGGGTCCCGCACACTTTCTACGGCGTCCGGCGCTCTCCCACTTGGGTCCCGCACTTTTTCTACGGCGTCCGGCGCACTCCCACTTGGGTCCCGCACTTTTCTACGGCGTCCGGCGCACTCCCACTTGGGTCCCGCACACTTTCTACGGCGTCCGGCGCACTCCCACTTGGGTCCCGCACACTTTCTACGGCGTCCGGCGCACTCCCACTTGGGTCCCGCACACTTTCTACGGCGTCCGGCGCACTCCCACTTGGGTCCCGCACACTTTCTACGGCGTCCGGCGCCTCCCACTTGGGTCCCGCACTTTTTCTACGGCGTCCGGCGCTCTCCCACTTGGGTCCCGCACTTTCTACGGCGTCCGGCGCACTCCCACTTGGGTCCCGCACACTTTCTACGGCGTCCGGCGCACTCCCACTTGGGTCCCGCACACTTTCTACGGCGTCCGGCGCACTCCCACTTGGGTCCCGCACTTTTTCTACGGCGTCCGGCGCACTCCCACTCTGGGTCCCGCACACTTTCTACGGCGTCCGGCGCACTCCCACTTGGGTCCCGCACACTTTCTACGGCGTCCGGCGCTCTCCCACTCTGGGTCCCGCACTTTTCTACGGCGTCCGGCGCACTCCCACTTGGGTCCCGCACACTTTCTACGGCGTCCGGCGCTCTCCCACTTGGGTCCCGCACTTTTCTACGGCGTCCGGCGCACTCCCACTTGGGTCCCGCACACTTTCTACGGCGTCCGGCGCTCTCCCACTTGGGTCCCGCACTTTTTCTACGGTGTCCGGCGCTCTCCCACTTGGGTCCCGCACACTTTCTACGGCGTCCGGCGCACTCCCACTTGGGTCCCGCACACTTTCTACGGCGTCCGGCGCTCTCCCACTCTGGGTCCCGCACACTTTCTACGGCGTCCGGCGCTCTCCCACTTGGGTCCCGCACACTTTCTACGGCGTCCGGCGCTCTCCCACTTGGGTCCCGCACACTTTCTACGGCGTCCGGCGCACTCCCACTTGGGTCCCGCACACTTTCTACGGCGTCCGGCGCCTCCCACTTGGGTCCCGCACACTTTCTACGGCGTCCGGCGCTCTCCCACTTGGGTCCCGCACTTTTTCTACGGCGTCCGGCGCACTCCCACTTGGGTCCCGCACACTTTCTACGGCGTCCGGCGCTCTCCCACTTGGGTCCCGCACTTTTCTACGGTGTCCGGCGCACTCCCACTTGGGTCCCGCACACTTTCTACGGCGTCCGGCGCACTCCCACTTGGGTCCCGCACTTTCTACGGCGTCCGGCGCACTCCCACTTGGGTCCCGCACACTTTCTACGGCGTCCGGCGCACTCCCACTTGGGTCCCGCACACTTTCTACGGCGTCCGGCGCTCTCCCACTTGGGTCCCGCACTTTTCTACGGTGTCCGGCGCACTCCCACTTGGGTCCCGCACACTTTCTACGGCGTCCGGCGCACTCCCACTTGGGTCCCGCACACTTTCTACGGCGTCCGGCGCTCTCCCACTTGGGTCCCGCACACTTTCTACGGCGTCCGGCGCCTCCCCCTTGAGTCCCGCACCCTTTCTCCGGCGTCCGGCGCACTCCCACTTGGGTCCCGCACACTTTCTACGGCGTCCGGCGCTCTCCCACTTGGGTCCCGCACACTTTCTATGGCGTCCGGCGCTCTCCCACTCGGATCCCGCACACTTTCTACGGCGTCCGGCGCACTTGCACTTGGGTCCCGCACTTTTTCTACGGTGTCCGGCGCACTCCCACTTGGGTCCCACACACTTTCTACGGCGTCCGGCGCCCTCCCACTTGGGTCCCGCACACTTTCTACGGCGTCCGGCGCTCTCCCACTTGGGTCCCGCACTTTTTCTACGGCGTCCGGCGCACTCCCACTTGGGTCCCGCACACTTTCTACGGCGTCCGGCGCACTCCCACTTGGGTCCCGCACTTTTCTACGGCGTCCGGCGCACTCCCACTTGGGTCCCGCACACTTTCTACGGCGTCCGGCGCTCTCCCACTTGGGTCCCGCACTTTTTCTACGGCGTCCGGCGCACTCCCACTTGGGTCCCGCACACTTTCTACGGCATCCGGCGCTCTCCCACTTGGGTCCCGCACTTTTTCTACGGTGTCCTGCGCACTCCCACTCGGATCCCGCACACTTTCTACGGCGTCCGGCCACTCGCACTCGGGTCCCGCACACTTTCTACGGCATCCGGCGCTCTCCCACTTGGGTCCCGCACACTTTCTACGGCGTCCGGCGCTCTCCCACTTGGGGCCCGCGCACTTTCTACGGCATCCGGCGCTCTCCCACTTGGGTCCCGCACACTTTCTACGGCGTCCGGCGCTCTCCCACTTGGGTCCTGCACTTTTTCTACGGCTTCCGGCGCTCTCCCACTTAGGTCCCGCACTTTTTCTACGGTGTCCGGCGCACTCCCACTTGGGTCCCACACACTTTCTACGGCGTCCGGCGCACTTGCACTCGGATCCCGCACACTTTCTACGGCGTCCGGCGCTCTCCCACTTGGGTCCCGCACTTTTTCTACGGTGTCCGGCGCACTCCCACTTGGGTCCCACACACTTTCTACGGCGTCCGGCGCACTCCAACTAGGGTCCCGCACACTTTCTACGGCATCCGGCGCTCTCCCACTTGGGTCCCGCACTTTTTCTACGGCGTCCGGCGCACTCCAACTAGGGTCCCACATACTTTCTGCGGCGTCTGGCGCTCTCCCACTTAGGTCCCGCACTTTTTCTACGGCGTCCGGCGCACTCGCACTCGGGTCCCGCACACTTTCTATGGCGTCCGGCGCTCTCCCACTTGTGTCCCGCACTTTTTCTACGGCGTCCTGCGCACTCCCACTTGGATCCCGCACACTTCCTACGGCGTTCGGAGCACTCCCACTTGAGTTCCGCACACTTTCTACGGTGTCCGGCGCTCTCCCACTTAGGTCCCGCACACTTTCTACGGCGTCCTGCACACTCCCACTTGGGTCCCGCACACTTTCTACGGCGTCCGGCGCTCTACCACTTGGGTCCCGCACTTTTTCTACGGTGTCCGGCGCACTCCCACTCGGGTCCCGCACTTTTTATACGATGTCCAGCGCACTCCCACTCGGATCCCGCACACTTTCTACGGCGTCCGGCGCACTCGCACTCGGGTCACGCACACTTTCTATGGCTTCCGGCGCTCTCCCACTTGGGTCCCGCACTTTTTCTACGGCGTCCGGCGCACTCCAACTAGGGTCCCACATACTTTCTGCGGCGTCTGGCGCTCTCCCACTTAGGTCCCGCACACTTTCTATGGCGTCCGGCGCACTCCCACTTGGGTCCCACACACTTTCTACGGCGTCCGGCGCTCTCCCACTCTGGGTCCCGCACTTTTTCTGCGGCGTCTGGCGCTCTCCCACTTAGGTCCCGCACTTTTTCTACGGCGTCCGGCGCACTCGCACTCGGGTCCCGCACACTTTCTATGGCGTCCGGCGCTCTCCCACTTGTGTCCCGCACTTTTTCTACGGTGTCCGGCGCTCTCCCACTTGGGTCCCGCACACTTTCTATGGCGCCCGGCGCTCTCCCACTTGGGGCCCGCGCACTTTCTACGGCATCCGGCGCTCTCCCACTTGGATCCCGCACACTTTCTATGGCGTCCGGCGTACTCCCACTTGGGTCCCGCACACTTTCTACGGCGTCCGGCGCTCTCCCACTTGGGTCCCGCACTTCTTCTACGGTGTCCGGCGCACTCCCACTTGGGTCCCACATACTTTCTGCGGCGTCCGGCGCTCTCCCACTTGGGGCCCGCGCACTTTCTACGGCATCCGGCGCTCTCCCACTTGGGTCCCGCACACTTTCTACGGCGTCCGGCGCACTCCCACTCGGGTCCCGCACTTTTTCTACGGTGTCCAGCGCACTCCCACTTGGGTCCCGCACACTTTCTACGGCGTCCGGCGCTCTCCCACTTGGGTCCCGCGCACTTTCTACGGCATCCGGCGCTCTCCCACCTGGGGCCCGCACTTTTTCTACGGCGTCCGGCGCACTCCCACTTGGGTCCCGCACACTTTCTACGGCGTCCGGCGCCTCCCACTTGGGTCCCGCACTTTTTCTACGGCGTCCGGCGCACTCCCACTTGGGTCCCGCACACTTTCTACGGCGTCCGGCGCACTCCCACTTGGGTCCCGCACTTTTTCTACGGCATCCGGCGCACTCCCACTTGGGTCCCGCACTTTTTCTACGGCGTCCGGCGCACTCCCACTTGGGTCCCGCACACTTTCTACGGCGTCCGGCGCACTCCCACTTGGGTCCCGCACACTTTCTACGGCGTCCGGCGCTCTCCCACTAGGGTCCCGCACACTTTCTACGGCGTCCGGCGCTCTCCCACTTGGGTCCCGCACACTTTCTACGGCGTTCTGCGCACTCCCACTTGGGGCCCGCGCACTTTCTACGGCATCCGGCGCTCTCCCACTTGGGTCCCGCACACTTTCTACGGCATCCGGCGCTATCTTACTTGGGGCCCGCGCACTTTCTACGGCATCCGGCGCTCTCCCACTTGGGTCCCGCACACTTTCTACGGCATCCGGCGCTCTCCCACTTGGGTCCCGCACACTTTCTACGGCGTCCGGCGCTCTCCCACTTGGGGCCCGCGCACTTTCTACGGCATCCGGCGCTCTCCCACTTGGGTCCCGCACCCTTTCTACGGCGTCCGGCGCTCTCCCCCTTGGGTCCCGCACTTTTCTACGGCGTCCGGCGCACTCCCACTTGGGTCCCGCACTTTTCTACGGCGTCCGGCGCTCTCCCACTTGGGTCCCGCACTTTTCTACGGCGTCCGGCGCTCTCCCACTTGGGTCCCGCACACTTTCTACGGCGTTCGGCGCACTCCCACTCGGATCCCGCACACTTTCTACGGCGTCCGGCGCACTCGCACTCGGGTCCCGCACACTTTCTATGGCGTCCGGCGCTCTCCCACTTGGGTCCCGCACTTTTTCTACGGTGTCCGGCGCTCTCCCACTTGGGTCCCGCACACTTTCTACGGCGTCCGGCGCACTCCAACTAGGGTCCCACATACTTTCTGCGGCGTCTGGCGCTCTCCCACTTAGGTCCCGCACTTTTTCTACGGCGTCCGGCGCACTCGCACTCGGGTCCCGCACACTTTCTATGGCGTCCGGCGCTCTCCCACTTGGGTCCCGCACTTTTTCTACAGCGTCCGGCGATCTCCCACTTGGGGCCCGCGCACTTTCTACGGTGTCCGGCGCTCTCCCACTTGGGTCCCGCACACTTTCTATGGCGTCCGGCGCTCTCCCACTCGGATCCCGCACACTTTCTACGGCGTCTGGCGCTCTCCCACTTAGGTCCCGCACTTTTTCTACGGCGTCCGGCGCACTCGCACTCGGGTCCCTCACACTTTCTATGGCGTCCGGCGCTCTCCCACTTGGGTCCCGCACACTTTCTACGGCGTCCGGCGCACTCCAACTAGGGTCCCGCACTTTTTCTACGGCGTCCGGCGCACTCCCACTTGGGTCCCGCACACTTTCTACGGCGTCCGGCGCACTCCCACTTGGGTCCCGCACACTTTCTACGGCGTCCGGCGCCTCCCACTTGGGTCCCGCACTTTTCTACGGCGTCCGGCGCTCTCCCACTTGGGTCCCGCACACTTTCTACGGCGTCCGGCGCACTCCCACTTGGGTCCCGCACACTTTCTACGGCGTCCGGCGCACTCCCACTTGGGTCCCGCACACTTTCTACGGCGTCCGGCGCTCTCCCACTTGGGTCCCGCACTTTCTACGGCGTCCGGCGCACTCCCACTCGGATCCCGCACACTTTCTACGGCGTCCGGCGCACTTGCACTTGGGTCCCGCACACTTTCTACAGCGTCCGGCGCTCTCCCACTTGGGGCCCGCGCACTTTCTACGGCATCCGGCGCTCTCCCACTTGGGTCCCGCACACTTTCTACGGCGTCCGGCGCACTCCCACTTGGGTCCCGCACACTTTCTACGGCGTCCGGCGCTCTCCCACTTGGGTCCCGCACACTTTCTACGGCGTCCGGCGCACTCCCACTTGGGTCCTGCACACTTTCACCGGCGTCCGGCGCTCTCCCATTTGGGTCCCGCACACTTTCTACGGCGTCCTGCGCACTTGCACTTGGGTCCCGTACACTTTCTACGGCGTCCGGCGCTCTCCAATTGGGTCCCGCACTTTTTCTACGGCGTCCGGCGCTCTCCCACTTGGGTCCCGCACTTTCTACGGCGTCCGGCGCTCTCCCACTTGGGTCCCACATACTTTCTGCGGCGTCCGGCGCTCTCCCACTTGGGGCCCGCGCACTTTCTATGGCGTCCGGCGCTCTCCCACTTGGGTCCCGCACTTTTTCTACGGTGTCCGGCGCACTCCCACTTGGATCCCGCACAATTTCTACGGCGTCCGGCGCACTCCCACTTGGGTCCCGCACACTTTCTACGGCATCCGGCGCACTCCCACTTGGGTCCCGCACTTTTCTACGGCGTCCGGCGCACTCCCACTTGGGTCCCGCACGCTTTCTACGGCGTCCGGCGCACTCCCACTTGGGTCCCGCACGCTTTCTACGGCGTGTGGCGCACTCCCACTTGGGTCCCGCACACTTTCTACGGCGTCCGGCGCTCTCCACTTGGGTCCCGCACTTTTCTACGGTGTCCGGCGCACTCCCACTTGGGTCCCGCACACTTTCTACGGCGTCCGGCGCTCTCCCACTTGGGGCCCGCGCACTTTCTACGGCGTCCGGCGCACTTGCACTCGGATCCCGCACACTTTCTACGGCATCCGGCGCTCTCCCACTTGGGTCCCGCACTTTTTCTACGGTGTCCGGCGCACTCCCATTTGGGTCCCGCACACTTTCTACGGCGTCCAGCGCGCTCCCACTTGGGTCCCGCAAACTTTCTACGGCGTGTGGCGCACCCCCATTTGGATCCCGCACACTTTCTACGGCGTCCAGCGCGCTCCCACTTGGGTCCCACAAGCTTTCTACGGCGTGTGGCGCACTCTCATTTGGGTCCCGTACACTTTCTACGGCGTCCGGCGCACTCCCACTTGAGTCCCGCACACTTTCTACGGCGTCCGGCGCTCTCCCACTTGGGTCCCGCACTTTTCTACGGCGTCCGGCGCACTCCCACTTGGGTCCCGCACACTTTCTACGGCGTCCGGCGCTCTCCCACTTGGGTCCCGCACTTTTTCTACGGCGTCCGGCGCACTCCCACTTGGGTCCCGCACACTTTCTACGGCGTCCGGCTTTCTCCCTCTTGGGTCCCGCTCACTTTCTACGGCGTCTGGCGCACTCCCCCTTGGGTCCCGCACACTTTCTACGGCGTCCGGCGCACTCCCACGTGGGTCCCGCCCCCTTTCTCCGCCGTCCGGCGCACTCCCACTTGGGTCCCGCACACTTTCTACGGCGTCCGGCGCACTCCCACTTGGGTCCCGCACACTTTCTACGGCGTCCGGCGCACTCCCACATGGGTCCCGCACACTTTCTACGGCGTCCGGCGCACTCCCACTTTAGTCCCGCACACTTTCTACGCACTTGAGTCCCGCACACTTTCTACGGCGTCCGGCGCACTCCCACCTCGGTCACGCACACTTTCTACGGCGTCCGGCGCCTCCCACTTGGGTCCCGCACACTTTCTACGGCGTCCGGCGCTCTCCCACTTGGGTCCCGCACACTTTCTACGGCGTCCGGCGCACTCCCACTTGGGTCCCGCACACTTTCTACGGCGTCCGGCGCACTCCCACTTGGGTCCCGCACACTTTCTACGGCGTCCGGCGCTCTCCCACTTGGGTCCCGCACTTTTTCTACGGCGTCCGGCGCACTCCCACTTGGGTCCCGCACACTTTCTACGGCGTCCGGCGCTCTCCCACTTGGGTCCCGCACTTTTCTACGGCGTCCGGCGCACTCCCACTTGGGTCCCGCACACTTTCTACGGCGTCCGGCGCACTCCCACTTGGGTCCCGCACACTTTCTACGGCGTCCGGCGCTCTCCCACTTGGGTCCCGCACTTTTCTACGGTGTCCGGCGCACTCCCACTCGGGTCCCGCACACTTTCTACGGCGTCCGGCGCACTCCCACTTGGGTCCCGCACACTTTCTACGGCGTCCGGCGCACTCCCACTTGGGTCCCGCACTTTTTCTACGGCGTCCGGCGCTCTCCCACTTGGGTCCCGCGCACTTTCTACGGCGTCCGGCGCTCTCCCACTTGGGTCCCGCACACTTTCTACGGCATCCGGCGCTCTCCCACTTGGGTCCCGCACACATTCTCCGGCACCCGGCGCTCTCCCACTTGGCTCCCGCACACTTTCTACGGCATCCGGGGCTCTACCGCTTGGGTCCCGCACACTTTCTACGGCGTCCGGCGCTCTCCCGCTTAGGTCCCGCACTTTTTCTACGGCGTCCGGCGCCCTCCCACTTGGGTCCCGCACACTTTCTATGGCGTCCGGTGCTCTCCCACTTGGGTCCCGCACTTTTTCTACGGTGTCCGGCGCACTCCCACTCGGATACCGCACACTTTCTACGGCGTCCGGCGCACCCCAACTCCGATCCCACACACTTTCTACAGCGTCCGGCGCACTCCCACTTTAGTCCCGCACACTTTCTACGGCGTCCGGCGCACTCCCACTTGGGTCCCGCACACTTTCTACGACGTCCGGCGCACTCCCACTTGGGTCCCGCATGCTTTCTACGGCGTCCGGCGCACTCCCACTTTAGTCCCGCACACTTTCTACGGCGTCCGACGGTCTCTCATTTGGGTCCCGTACACTTTCTACGGCGTCCGGCGCACTCCCACTTGGGTCCCGCACACTTTCTACGGCGTTCTGCGCACACCCATTTGGGTCCCGCACACTTTCTACGGCGTCCGGCGCGCTCCCACTTGGGTCCCGCACACTTTCTACGGCGTGTGGCGCACTCTCACTTGGGTCCTGCACTTTTTTTTACGTTGTCCGGCGCACTCCCACTTGGGTCCCGCACACTTTCTACGGCGCCCAGCGCACTCCCACGTGGGTCCCGCACACTTTCTACGACGTCCGGCGCACTCTCATTTGGGTCCCGCACACTTTCTACGGCGTGTGGCGCACTCTCACTTGGGTCCCGCACTTTTTTTTACGTTGTCCGGCGCACTCCCACTTGGGTCCCGCACACTTTCTACGGCGCCCAGCGCGCTCCCACTTGGGTCCCGCAAACTTTCTACGGCGTGTGGCGCACCCCCATTTGGATCCCGCACACTTTCTACGGCGTCCAGCGCGCTCTCATTTGGGTCCCGCACACTTTCTACGGCGTCCGGCGCACTCCCACTTGGGTCCCGCACACTTTCTACGGCGTCCGGCGCACTCCCACTTGGGTCCCGCACACTTTCTACGGTGTCCGGCGCACTCCCACTTGGGTCCCGCACACTTTCTACGGGGTCCGGCGCTCTCCCACTTGGGTCCCGCACACTTTCTACGGGGTCCGGCGCACTCCCACTTGGGTCCCGCACATTTTCTACGGCGTCCGGCGCCTCCCACTTGGGTCCCGCACTTTTTCTACGGTGTCCGGCGCACTCCCACTTGGGTCCCGCACACTTTCTACGGCGTCCGGCGCACTCCCACTTGGGTCCCGCACACTTTCTACGGCGTCCGGCGCACTCCCACTTGGGTCCCGCACACTTTCTACGGCGTCCGGCGCACTCCCACTTGGGTCCCGCACACTTTCTACGGCGTCCGGCGCACTCCCACTTGGGTCCCGCACACTTTCTACGGCGTCCGGCGCACTCCCACTTGGGTCCCGCACTTTTTCTACGGTGTCCGGCGCACTCCCACTCGGATCCCGCACACTTTCTACGGCGTCCGGCGCACTCGCACTCGGGTCACGCACACTTTCTATGGCGTCCGGCGCTCTCCCACTTGGGTCCCGCACTTTTTCTACGGTGTCCGGCGCTCTCCCACTTGGGGCCCGCACACTTTCTACGGCGTCCGGCGCACTTGTTCTCGGATCCCGCACACTTTCTACGGCGTCCGGCGCTCTCCCACTTGGGTCCCCGCACTTTCTACGGCGTCCGGCACACTCCCACTCGGGTCACGCACACTTTCTATGGCGTCCGGCGCTCTCCCACTTAGTTCCCGCTCTTTTTCTACGGCGTCCGGCGCTCTCCCACTTGGGTCCCACACTTTCTACGGCGTCCGGCGCTCTTCCCACTTAGCTCCCTCACACTTTCTACGGAGTCCGGCGCACTCCCACCTGGATCCCGCACACTTTATACGGCGTCCGGCGCCCTCCCACTTGGGACCCAGACTTTCTACGGCGTCCGGCGCTCTTACCACTTTGGTCTCGCACACTTTCTACAGCGTCCGGTGCACTCTCACTTGGGTCCCGCGCACTTTCTACGGCGTCCGGCGCACTCCCACTTGAGTCCCGCACACTTTCTACGGCATCCGGCGCACTCCAACTTGGGTCACGCACACTTTCTACGGGGTCCAGTGCACTCTCACTTGGGTCCCGCGCACATTCTACGGCGTCCAGCGCTCTCCCACTTGGGTCCCGCACACTTTCTACGGCGTCCGGCGCACTCCCACTTGGGTCCCGCACACTTTCTACGGCGTCCGGCGCTCTCCCACTTGGGTCCCGCACACTTTCTACGGCGTCCGGCGCACTCCCACTTGGGTCCCGCACACTTTCTACGGCGTCCGGCGCTCTCCCACTTGGGTCCCGCACACTTTCTACGGCGTCCGGCGCTCTCCCACTTGGGTCCCGCACTTTTCTACGGCGTCCGGCGCACTCCCACTTGGGTCCCGCACACTTTCTACGGCGTCCGGCGCTCTCCCACTTGGGTCCCGCACTTTTCTACGGCGTCCGGCGCTCTCCCACTTGGGTCCCGCACTTTTCTACGGCGTCCGGCGCACTCCCACTTGGGTCCCGCACACTTTCTACGGCGTCCGGCGCTCTCCCACTTGGGTCCCGCACACTTTCTACGGCGTCTGGCGCTCTCCCACTTAGGTCCCGCACTTTTTCTACGGCGTCCGGCGCACTCGCACTCCGGTCCCGGACACTTTCTACGGCGTCCGGCGCACTTGCACTTGGGTCCCGCACACTTTCTATGGCGTCCGGCGCTCTCCCACTTGGGTCCCGCACTTTTTCTACGGTGTCCGGCGCTCTCCCACTTGGGTCCCGCACTTTTTCTACGGTGTTCGGCGCACTCCCACTTGGGGCCCGCGCACTTTCTACGGCATCCGGCGCTCTCCCACTTGGGTCCCGCACACTTTCTACGGCGTCCGGCGCTCTCCCACTTGGGTCCCGCACTTTTTCTACGGTGTCCGGCGCTCTCCCACTTGGGTCCCGCACACTTTCCATGGCGTCCGGCGCTCTCCCACTTGGGTCCCGCACTTTTTCTACGGTGTCCGGCGCACTCCCACTTGGGTCCCACACACTTTCTACGGCGTCCGGCGCTCTCCCACTTATGTCCCGCACTTTTTCTACGGTGTCCGACGCTCTCCCTCTTGGGTACCGCACACTTTATATGGCGTCCGGCGCACTCCAACTTGGGTCCCACATACTTTCTGCGGCGTCCGGCGCACTCTCTCTTGGGTCCCGCACCTTTTCTACGGCGTCCGGCGCGCTCCCACTTGGTCCCGCACACTTTCTACGGCGTCCGGCGCACTCCCACTTGGGTCCCGCACACTGTCTATGACGTTCGGCGCTCTCCCACTTGGGTCCCGCACACTTTCTACGGCGTCCTGCGCACTCCCACTTGGGTCCCGCACGTTTTATACAGCGTCCTGCGCACTTCCACTTAGGTCCCGCACTTTTTCTACGGCGTCCTGCGCACTCCCACTTGGGTCCCGCGCACTCTATGACATCCGGCGCTCTCCCACTTGGGTCCCGCACACTTTCTACGGCATCCGGCGCTCTCCCACTTGGGTCCCGCACACTTTCTACGGCGTCCGGCGCTCTCCCACTTGGGTCCCGCACTTTTTCTACGGCGTCCGGCGCACTCTCATTTGGGTCCCGCACACTTTCTACGGCGTCCGGCGCACTCCCACTTGGGTCCCGCACCTTTTTTTACGTTGTCCGGCGCACTCCCACTTGGGTCCCGCACACTTTCTACGGCGTCCGGCGCACTCCCACTTGGGTCCCGCACACTTTCTACGGCGTCCGGCGCTCTCCCACTTGGGTCCCGCACTTTCTACGGCGTCCGGCGCACTCCCACTTGGGTCCCGCACACTTTCTACGGCGTCCGGCGCTCTCCCACTTGGGTCCCGCACTTTTTCTACGGCGTCCGGCGCACTCCCACTTGGGTCCCGCACACTTTCTACGGCGTCCGGCGCACTCCCACTTGGGTCCCGCACTTTTTCTATGGCGTCCTGCGCATTCCCACTGGGGGCACGCATACTTTCAACGGCGTCCGGCGCGCTCCCACTTGAGTCCCGCACACTTTCTTCGGCGTCCGGCGCACTCCCACTTGGGTCCCGCACACTTTCTACGGCGTCCGGCGCTCTCCCACTTGGGTCCCGCACACTTTCTACGGCGTCCGGCGCACTCCCACTTGGGTCCCGCACTTTCTACGGCGTCCGGCGCACTCCCACTTGGATCCCGCACACTTTCTATGGCGTCCGGCGTACTCCCACTTGGGTCCCGCACACTTTCTACGGCGTCCGGCGCTCTCCCACTTGGGTCCCGCACTTCTTCTACGGTGTCCGGCGCACTCCCACTTGGGTCCCGCACACTTTCTACGGCGTCCGGCGCACTCCCACTTGGGTCCCGCATACTTTCTACGGCGTCCGGCGCTCTCCCACTTGGGTCCCGCACTTTTTCTACGGCGTCCGGCGCACTCCCACTTGGGTCCCGCACACTTTCTACGGCGTCCGGCGCTCTCCCACTCTGGGTCCCGCACACTTTCTACGGCGTCCGGCGCCTCCCACTTGGGTCCCGCACACTTTCTACGGCGTCCGGCGCTCTCCCACTTGGGTCCCGCACTTTTTCTACGGCGTCCGGCGCACTCCCACTTGGGTCCCGCACACTTTCTACGGCGTCCGGCGCTCTCCCACTTGGGTCCCGCACTTTTCTACGGCGTCCGGCGCACTCCCACTTGGGTCCCGCACTTTTCTACGGCGTCCGGCGCACTCCCACTTGGGTCCCGCACACTTTCTACGGCGTCCGGCGCACTCCCACTTGGGTCCCGCACACTTTCTACGGCGTCCGGCGCTCTCCCACTTGGGTCCCGCACTTTTTCTACGGTGTCCGGCGCACTCCCACTTGGTCCCGCACACTTTCTACGGTGTCCGTCGCACTCCCACTTGGGTCCCACACACTTTCTACGGCGTCCGGCGCACTTGCACTCGGATCCCACACACTTTCTATGGCGTCCGGCGCACTCCAACTCGGATCCCGCACACTTTCTACGGCGTCCGGCGCACTTGCACTTGGGTCCCGCACTCTTTCTGCGGCCTCCGGCGCTCTCCCACTTGGCGCACGCGCACTTTCTACGGCCTCCGGCGCTCTCCCACTTGGGTCCCGCACACTTTCTACGGCGTCCGGCGCTCTCCCACTTGGGTCCCGCACACTTTCTACGGCGTCCGGCGCTCTCCCACTCTGGGTCCCGCACACTTTCTACGGCGTCCGGCGCTCTCCCACTTGGGTCCCGCACTTTTTCTACGGTGTCCTGCGCTCTCCCACTTGGGTCCCGCACACTTTCTACGGCGTGCGGCGCGATC
This sequence comes from Aplectana chamaeleonis, assembly GCA_029168955.1. Classification (NCBI taxonomy): domain Eukaryota; kingdom Metazoa; phylum Nematoda; class Chromadorea; order Rhabditida; family Cosmocercidae; genus Aplectana; species Aplectana chamaeleonis. The sequence goes on along the minus strand of JAPDOI010000996.1, from coordinate 31,973 downwards.
CCACTTGGGTCCCTCACACTTTCTACGGCGTCCGGCGCACTCCCACTTGGGTCCCGCACTTTTTCTACGGCGTCCGGCGCACTCCCACTTGGGTCCCGCACACTTTCTACGGCGTCCGGCGCTCTCCCACTTGGGTCCCGCACACTTTCTACGGCGTCCGGCGCACTCCCACTTGGGTCCCGCACACTTTCTACGGCGTCCGGCGCACTCCACTTGGGTCCCGCACACTTTCTACGGCGTCCGGCGCTCTCCCACTTGGGTCCCGCACACTTTCTACGGCGTCCGGCGCACTCCCACTTGGGTCCCGCACACTTTCTACGGCGTCCGGCGCTCTCCCACTTGGGTCCCGCACACTTTCTACGGCGTCCGGCGCACTCCCACTCTGGGTCCCGCACACTTTCTACGGCGTCCGGCGCTCTCCCACTTGGGTCCCGCACACTTTCCACGGCGTCCGGCGCTCTCCCACTTGGGGCCCGCTCACTTTCTACGGCATCCGGCGCTCTCCCACTTGGGGCCCGCGCACTTTCTACGGCATCCGGCGCTCTCCCACTTGGGTCCCGCACACTTTCTACGGCATCCGGCGCTCTCCCACTTGGGTCCCGCACACTTTCTACGGCGTCCGGCGCAATCGCACTCGGGTCCCGCACACTTTCTATGGCATCCGGCGCTCTCCCACTTGGGTCCCGCACTTTTTCTACGGCGTCCGGCGCACTCCAACTAGGGTCCCACATACTTTCTGCGGCGTCCGGCGCTCTCCCACTTGGGTCCCGCACTTTCTACGGCGTCCGACGCAATCGCACTCGGGTCCCGCACACTTTCTATGGTGTCCGGCGCTCTCCCACTTGGGTCCCGCACTTTTTCTACGGTGTCCGGCGCACTCCCACTCGGATCCCGCACACTTTCTACTGCGTCCGGCGCACTTGCACTTTGGTCCCGCACACTTTCTATGGCGTCCGGCGCTCTCCCACTTGGGTCCCGCACACTTTCTATGGCGTCCGGCGCACTCCCACTTGGGTCCCGCACTTTTTCTACGGCGTCCGGCGCACTCCCACTCTGGGTCCCGCACACTTTCTACGGCATTCGGCGCACTCCCACTTGGGTCCCGCACACTTTCTCCGGCGTCGGCGCACTCCCACTTGGGTTCCGCACTTTTTCTACGGCGTCCGGCGCTCTCCCACTTGGGTCCCGCCCACTTCCTACTGCGTCCGTCGCACTCCCACTTGGGTCCCGCACACTTTCTACGGCGTTCTGCGCAATCCCACTTGGGTCCCGCACTTTCTACGGCGTCCGGCGCACTCCCACTCGGGTCCCGCACACTTTCTACGGCGTCCGGCGCTCTCCCACTTGGGTCCCGCACTTTTTCTACGGTGCCCGGCGCACTCCCACTCGGATCCCGCACACTTTCTACGGCATCCGGCGCTCTCCCCCTTGGGTCCCGCACACCTTCTACGGCGTCCGGCGCTCTCCCACTTGGGTCCCGCACTTTTCTACGGCGTCCGGCGCTCTCCCACTCTGGGTCCCGCACACTTTCTACGGCGTCCGGCGCTCTCCCACTTGGGTCCCGCACACTTTCTACGGCGTCCGGCGCACTCCCACTTGGGTCCCGCACACTTTCTACGGCGTCCGGCGCTCTCCCACTTGGGTCCCGCACTTTTTCTACGGCGTCCGGCGCACTCCCACTTGGGTCCCGCACTTTTCTACGGCGTCCGGCGCACTCCCACTTGGGTCCCACACACTTTCTACGGCGTCCGGCGCTCTCCCACCTGGGTCCCGCACACTTTCTATGGCGTCCGGCGCTCTCCCACTTGGGGCTCGCGCACTTTCTACGGCATCCGGCGCTCTCCCACTTGGGTCTCGCACACTTTCTACGGCGTCCGGCGCTCTCCCACTTGGGTCCCGCACTTTTTCTACGGTGTCCGGCGCACTCCCACATGGGTCCCGCACACTTTCTACGGCGTCCGGCGCTCTCCCACTTGGCTCCCGCACACTTTCTACGGCGTTCTGCGCACTCCCACTTGGGTCCCGCACACTTTCTACGGCGTACGGAGCTCTCCCACTTGGATCCCGCACACTTTCTGCGGCGTCCGGCGCTCTCCCACTTGTGTCCCGCACTTTTTCTACGGCGTCCGGCGCTCTCCCACTTGGGTCCCGCACACTTTCTATGGCGTCCGGCGCTCTCCCACTTGGGGCCCGCGCACTTTCTACGGCATCCGGCGCTCTCCCACTTGGGTCCCGCACACTTTCTACGGCATCCGGCGCTCTCCCACTTGGGTCCCGCACACTTTCTACGGCGTCCGGCGCTCTCCCACTTGGGTCCCGCACTTTTTCTACGGCGTCCGGCGCTCTCCCACTTGGGTCCCGCACTTTTTCTACGGTGTCCGGCGCACTCCCACTCGGATCCCGCACACTTTCTACGGCGTCCGGCGCACTTGCACTTGGGTCCCGCACTTTTTCTACGGTGTCCGGCGCACTCCCACTTGGGTCCCACACACTTTCTACGGCGTCCGGCGCACTTGCACTCGGATCCCGCACACTTTCTACGGCGTCCGGCGCTCTCCCACTTGGGTCCCGCACTTTTTCTACGGTGTCCGGCGCACTCCCACTTGGGTCCCACACACTTTCTACGGCGTCCGGCGCTCTCCCACTTGGGTCCCGCACTTTTTCTACGGTGTCCGGCGCACTCCCACTCGGATCCCGCACACTTTCTATGGCGTCCGGCGCTCTCCCACTTGGGTCCCACATCCTTTCTACGGCGTCCGGCGCTCCCACTCGGGCCCCGCACTTTTTATACGGTCTCCAGCGCACTCCCACTCAGATCCCGCACACTTTCTACGGTGTACGGCGCACTCCCACTTGGGTCCCACACACTTTCTACGGCGTCCGGCGCTCTCCCACTTGGGTCCCGCACTTTTTCTACGGCGTCCGGCGCTCTCCCACTTGGGTCCCGCACACTTTCTATGGCGTCCGGCGCTCTCCCACTTGGGGCCCGCGCACTTTCTACGGCATCCGGCGCTCTCCCACTTGGGTCCCGCACACTTTCTACGGCGTACGGCGCTCTCCCACTCTGGGTCCCGCACTTTTTCTACGGCGTCCGGCGCACTCCCACTTGGGTCCCGCACACTTTCTACGGCGTCCGGCGCTCTCCCACTTGGGTCCCGCACTTTTTCTACGGCGTCCGGCGCTCTCCCACTTGGGTCCCGCACTTTCTACGGCGTCCGGCGCACTCCCACTTGGGTCCCGCACACTTTCTACGGCGTCCGGCGCACTCCCACTTGGGTCCCGCACACTTTCTACGGCGTCCGGCGCTCTCCCACTTGGGTCCCGCACTTTTCTACGGTGTCCGGCGCTCTCCCACTTGGGCGCCGCACACTTCCTACGGCGTTCAGCGCACTCCCACTTGGGTTCCGCTCGCTTTCTACGGCGTCCGGCGCACTCTCACTTGGGTCTTGCACACTTTCTACGGGGACCGGCGCTCTCCCACTTGTGTACCGCACACTTTCTACGGGGACCGGCGCTCTCCCACTTGGGTCCCGCACACTTTTTACGGGGTCCGGCGCTCTCCCACTTGGGTCCCGCACTTTTTCTACGGCGTGCGGCGCTCTCCCACTTGGGGCCCGCACTTTTTCTACGGTGTCCGGCGCACCCCCCCTTGGGTCCCGCACTTCTTCTACGGTGGCCGGCGCACTCCCACCTTGGGTCCCGCACTTTCTACGGAGTCCGGCGCCCCCCGACTTGGGTCCCACACACCTTCTACGGCGTCCGGCGCACTCCCACTTGGGTCTCACATACTTTCTACGGCGTCCGGCGCTCTCCCACTTGGGTCCCGCACACTTTCTACGGCGTACGGCGCTCTCCCACTTGGGTCCCGCACACTTTCTACAGCGTCCGGCGCTCTCCCACTTGGGGCCCGCGCACTTTCTACGGCATCCGGCGGTCTCCCACTTGGGTCCCGCACTTTTCTACGGCGTCCGGCGCTCTCCCACTCGGGTCCCGCAAACTTTCTACGGCGTCCGGCGCTCTCCCATTTGGATCCCGCACACTTTCTATGGCGTCCGGCGCTCTCCCACTTAGATCCCGCCCACTTTCTACGGCGTCCGGCGCGCTCCCACTTGGGTCACGCACACTTCCTACGGCGTTCAGCGCACTCTCACTCGGGTCCCGCACACTTTCTACGGCGTCCGGCGCACTCTCACTTGGGTCCCGCACACTTTCTACGGCGTCCGGCGCACTCCCACTTGGGTCCCACACACTTTCTATGGCGTCCGGCGCTCTCCCACTTGGGTCCCGCACTTTTTTTACGGCGTCCGGGGCTCTCCCACTTGGGTCTCACATACTTTCTACGGCGTCCGGCGCTCTCCCACTTGGGTCCCGCACACTTTCTACGGCGTCCGGCGCTCTCCCACTTGGGTCCCGCACTTTTTCTACGGTGTCCGGCGCACTCCCACTTGGGTCCCACACACTTTCTACGGCGTCCGGCGCACTCGCACTCGGATCCCGCACACTTTCTATGGCGTCCGGCGCTCTCCCACTTGGGTCCCGCACTTTTTTTACGGCGTCCGGCGCTCTCCCACTTGGGTCCCGCACACTTTCTATGGCGTCCGGCGCTCTCCCACTTGGGGCCCGCGCACTTTCTACGGCATCCGGCGCTCTCCCACTTGGGTCCCGCACACTTTCTACGGCGTCCGGCGCTCTCCCACTTGGGTCCCGCACTTTTTCTACGGTGTCCGGCGCACTCCCACTTGGGTCCCGCACACTTTCTACGGCGTCCGGCGCACTCCCACTCGGATCCCGCACACTTTCTAGGGCGTCCGGCGCACTTGCACTTGGGTCCCGCACACTTTCTACGGCGTCCGGCGCTCTCCCACTTGGGTCCCGCACACTTTCTATGGCGTCCGGCGCTCTCCCACTTGGGTCCCGCACTTTTTCTACGGTGTCCGGCGCACTCCCACTCGGATCCCGCACACTTTCTACGGCGTCCGGCGCACTTGCACTTGGGTCCCGCACACTTTCTATGGCGTCCGGCGCTCTCCCACTTGGGTCCCGCACACTTTCTACGGCGTCCGGCGCTCTCCCACTTGGGTCCCGCACTTTTTCTACGGTGTCCGGCGCACTCCCACTCGGGTCCCGCACTTTTTATACGATGTCCAGCGCACTCCCACTCGGATCCCGCACACTTTCTGCGGCGTCCGGCGCTCTCCCACTTAGGTCCCGCGCCCTTTCTACGTCGTCCCGCGCTCTCCCACCTAGGTCCCGCACTTTTTCTACGGTGTCCGGCGCTCTTCCACTTGGGTCCCGCACACTTTCTATGGCGTCCGGCGCTCTCCCACTTGGGTCCCGCAATCTTTCTACGGCGTCCGGCGCTCTCCTTATTGGGTCCCGCACACTTTCTACGGCGTCCGGCGCACTCCAACTAGGGTCCCACATACTTTCTACGGCGTCCGGCGCACTTGCACTTGGGTCCCGCACTTTTTCTATGGCGTCCAGCGCTCTCCCACTTGGGTCCCGCACTTTTTCTACGGTGCCCGGCGCTCTCCCACTTGGGTCCCGCACTTTTTCTACGGTGTCCGGCGCACTCCCACTCGGATCCCGCACACTTTCTACGGCGTCCGGCGCACTTGCACTCGGGTCCCGCACACTTTCTATGGCGTCCGGCGCTCTCCCACTTGGGTCCCGCACTTTTTCTACGGTGTCCGGCGCACTCCCACTCGGATCCCGCACACTTTCTACGGCGTCCGGCGCACTTGCACTTTGGTCCCGCACACTTTCTATGGCGTCCGGCGCTCTCCCACTTGGGTCCCGCACACTTTCTATGGCGTCCGGCGCACTCCAACTAGGGTCCCACATACTTTCTGCGGCGTCCGGCGCTCTCCCACTTGGGGCCCGCTCACTTTCTACGGCATCCGGCGCTCTCCCACTTGGGGCCCGCGCACTTTATACGGCGTCCGGCGCTCTCCCACTTGGGGCTCGCGCACTTTCTACGGCATCCGGCGCTCTCCCACTTGGGTCCCGCACACTTTCTACGGCGTCCGGCGCTCTCCCACTTGGGTCCCGCACTTTTTCTACGGCGTCCGGCGCTCTCCCACTTGGGGCCCGCGCACTTTCTACGGCATCCGGCGCTCTCCCACTTGGGTCCCGCACACTTTCTACGGCATCCGGCGCTCTCCCACTTGGGTCCCGCACACTTTCTACGGCGTCCGGCGCTCTCCCACTTAGGTCCCGCACTTTTTCTACGGTGTCCGGCGCTCTCCCACTTGGGTCCCGCACACTTTCTATGGCGTCCGGCGCTCTCCCACTTGGGTCCCGCACTTTTTCTACGGTGTCCGGCGCACCCCAACTCGGATCCCGCACACTTTCTACGGCGTCCGGCGCACTTGCACTTGGGTCCCGCACTTTTTCTACGGTGTCCGGCGCACTCCCACTCGGGTCCCGCACTTTTTATACGGCGTCCGGCGCACTCTCATTTGGGTCCCGCACACTTTCTACGGCGTCCGTCGCACTCCCACTTGGGTCCCGCACTTTTTCTACGGCGTCCGGCGCACTCCCACTTGAGTCCCGCACACTTTCTACGGCGCGCGGCGCACTTCCACTTGGGTCCCGCATGCTTTCTACGGCGTCCGGCGCTCTCCCACTTGGGTCCCGCACTTTCTACGGCGTCCGGCGCTCTCCCACTTGGGTCCCGCACTTTCTACGGCGTCCGGCGCTCTCCCACTTGGGTCCCGCACACTTTCTACGGCGTCCGGCGCTCTCCCACTTGGGTCCCGCACACTTTCTACGGCGTCCGGCGCTCTCCCACTTGGGTCCCGCACTTTTCTACGGTGTCCGGCGCACTCCCACTTGGGTCCCGCACACTTTCTACGGCGTCCGGCGCACTCCCACTTGGGTCCCGCACACTTTCTACGGCGTCCGGCGCACTCCCACTGGGTCCCGCACTTTCTACGGCGTCCGGCGCACTCGCACTCGGGTCCCGCACACTTTCTATGGCGTCTGGCGCTCTCCCACTTGGGTCCCGCACTTTTTCTACGGCGTCCGGCGCACTCCAACTAGGGTCCCACATACTTTCTGCGGCGTCTGGCGCTCTCCCACTTAGGTCCCGCACACTTTTTACGGGGTCCGGCGCTCTCCCACTTGGGTCCCGCACACTTTTTACGGGGTCCGGCGCTCTCCCACTTGGGTCCCGCACACTTTTTACGGGGTCCGGCGCTCTCCCACTTGGGGCCCACTCACTTTCTACGGCGCCCTGCGCACTCCCACTTGGGTCCCGCACTTTTTCTACGGCGTCCGGCGCACTCCCACTTGGGTCCCGCACACTTTCTACGGCGTCCGGCGCACTTGCACTTGGGTCCCGCACACTTTCTACGGCGTCCGGCGCTCTCCCACTTGGGTCCCGCACTTTTTCTACGGCGTCCGGCGCACTCCCACTCTGGGTCCCGCACACTTTCTACGGCGTCCGGCGCACTCCCACTTGGGTCCCGCACTTTTTCTACGGCGTCCGGCGCACTCCCACTTGGGTCCCGCACTTTCTACGGCGTCCGGCGCTCTCCCACTTGGGTCCCGCACACTTTCTATGGCGTCCGGCGCTCCCCCACTTGGGTCCCGCAAACTTTCTACGGCGGCCGGCGCTCTCCCACTTGGGTACCGCACACTTTATATGGCGTCCGGCGCACTCCAACTTGGGTCCCACATACTTTCTGCGGCGTCCGGCGCTCTCCCTCTTGGGTCCCGCACTTTTTCTACGGCGTCCGGCGCTCTCCCACTTGGGTCCCGCACTTTTTCTACGGCGTCCGGCGCTCTCCCTCTTGGGTCCCGCACTTTTTCTAAGGCGTCCGGCGTTCTCCTACTTGGGTCCCGCACACTTTCCATGGCGTCCGGCGCTCTCCCACTTGGGTCCTGCACTTTTTCTACGGCGTCCGGCGCTCTCCCTCTTGGGTCCCGCACTTTTTCTACGGCATCCGGCGCTCTCCCACTTGGGTCCTGCACTTTCTCTCCGGTGTCCCGCGCACTCCCACTTGGGTCCCACACACTTTCTACGGAGTCCGGCGCACTCCCACTTGGGTCCCGCACACTTTTTACGGCGTCCGGCGCTCTCCCACTTGGGTACCGTACATTTTCTACGGCGTCCTTCGCACTTCCACTTGGGTCCTGCGCACATTCTACGGCGTCCTGCGCACTCCGACTTGGATCCCGCACACTTTATACGGCGTCCGGCGCCCTCCCACTTGGGACCCCGACTTTCTACGGCGTCCGGCGCACTTGCACTTGGGTCCCGCACTTTTTCTATGGCGTCCAGCGCTCTCCCACTTGGGTCCCGCACTTTTTCTACGGTGCCCGGCGCTCTCTCACTTGGGGCCCACGCACTTCCTACGGCATCCGGCGCTCTCCCACTTGGGTCCCGCACACTTTCTACAGCGTCCGGCGCTCTCCCACTTGGGGCCCGCGCACTTTCTACGGCATCCGGCGCTCTCCCACTTGGGTCCCGCACACTTTCTACGGCGTCCGGCGCTCTCCCACTTGGGTCCCGCACTTTTTCTACGGTGTCCGGCGCTCTCCCACTTGGGTCCCGCACACTTTCTATGGCGTCCGGCGCTCTCCCACTCGGATCCCGCACACTTTCTACGGCGTCCGGCGCACTTGCACTTGGGTCCCGCACTTTTTCTACGGTGTCCGGCGCTCTCCCACTTGGGTCCCGCACACTTTCTACGGCGTCCGGCGCTCTCCCACTCGGGGCCCGCACTTTTTCTACGGGGACCGGCGCTCTCCCACTTGTGTCCCACACACATTCTTCGGCGTTCGGCGCTCTCCCACTTGGGTCCCGCACACTTTCTACGGTGTCCGGCGCACTCCCACTTGGGTCCCGCACACTTTCTACGGCATCCGACGCACTCCCACTTGGGTCCCGCACACTTTCCACGGCGTCCGGCGCTCTCCCACTTGGGTCCCGCACTTTTTCTACGGTGTCCGACGCTCTCCCACTTGGGTCCCGCACTTTTTCTACGGTGTCCGGCGCTCTCCCACTTGGGTCCCGCACACTTTCTACGGCGTCCGGCGCACTTGCACTTGGGTCCCGCACACTTCCTCTGGCGTCCGGCGCTCTCCCACTTGGGTCCCGCACACTTTCCACGGCGTCCGGCGGTCTGCCACTTGTGACCCGCGCACTTTCTACGGCGTCCGGCGCTCTCCCACTTGGGCCCCGCCCACTTTCTACGGCGTCCGGCGCTCTCCCACTTGGGTCCCGCACACTTTCTACGGCGTCCGGCGCTCTCCCACTTGGGGCCCGCGCACTTTCTACGGCATCCGGCGCTCTCCCACTTGGGTCCCGCACACTTTCTACGGCGTCCGGCGCTCTCCCACTTGGGTCCCGCACTTTTTCTACGGCGTCCGGCGCTCTCCCACTTAGGTCCCGCACTTTTTCTACGGTGTCCGGCGCTCTCCCACTTGGGTCCCGCACACTTTCTATGGCGTCCGGCGCTCTCCCACTTGGGTCCCGCACTTTTTCTACGGTGTCCGGCGCACTCCCACTTGGGTCCCACACACTTTCTACGGCGTCCGGCGCACTTGCACTCGGATCCCGCACACTTTCTACGGTGTCCGGCGCACTCCCACTCGGATACCGCACACTTTCTATGGCGTCCGGCGCTCTCCCACTTGGGTCCAGCACTTTTTCTACGGTGTCCGGCGCACTCCCACTCGGATCCCGCACACTTTCTACGGCGTCCGGCGCACTTGCACTCGGGTCCCGCACACTTTCTATGGCGTCCGGCGCTCTCCCACTTGGGTCCCGCACTTTTTCTACGGCGTCTGGCGCTCTCTCACTTGGGTCCCGCACTTTTTCTACGGCGTCCGGCGCTCTCCCACTTGGGTCCCGCACTTTTTCTACGGCGTCCGGCGCTCTCCCACTTGGGTCCCGCACACTTTCTACGGCGTACGGCGCTCTCCCACTTCGGTCCCGCTCTTTTTCTACGGGGGCCGGCGCTCTCCCACTTGGGTCCCGCACACTTTCTACGGCGTCCGGCGCACTCCCACTTGGGTCCCGCACACTTTCTACGGCGTCCGGCGCTCTCCCACTTGGGTCCCGCACACTTTCTACGGCGTCCGGCGCTCTCCCACTTGGGTCCCGCACACTTTCTACGGCGTCCGGCGCTCTCCCACTTGGGTCCCGCACTTTTCTACGGTGTCCGGCGCTCTCCCACTTGGGTCCCGCACACTTTTTCTACGGCGTCCGGCGCACTCCCACTTGGGTCCCGCACACTTTCTACGGCGTCCGGCGCACTCCCACTTGGGTCCCGCACACTTTCTACGGCGTCCGGCGCTCTCCCACTTGGGTCCCGCACCCTTTCTACGGCGTCCGGCGCACTCCCACTCGGATACCGCACACTTTCTACGGCGTCCGGCGCACTTGCACTTGGGTCCCGCACACTTTCTACGGCATCCGGCGCTCTCCCACTTGGGTCCCGCACACTTTCTACGGCGTCCGGCGCTCTCCCACTTAGGTCCCGCACTTTTTCTACCGTGTCCGGCGCTCTCCCACTTGGATCCCGCACACATTCTACGGCGTCCGGCGCACTCCAACTTGGGTCCCGCATGCTTTCTACGGCGTCCGGCGCTCTCCCACTTGAGTACCGCGCGCTTTCTATGGCGTCCGGCGCACTCCCACTTGAGTCCCGCACTTTTTCTACGGCGTACGGCGCACTCCCCTTTTGGTCCCGCACTTTTTCTACGGCGTCCGGCGCTCTCCCACTTGGGTCCCGCACTTTTTCTACGGCGTCCGGCGCTCTCCCACTTGGGTCCCGCACTTTTTCTACGGCGTCCGGCGCTCTCCCACTTGGGTCCCGCACTTTTTCTACGGTGTCCGGCGCACTCCCACTTGGGTCCCACACACTTTCTACGGCGTCCGGCGCTCTCCCACTTGGGTCCCGCACTTTTTCTACGGTGTCCGGCGCACTCCCACTCGGATCCCGCACACTTTCTGCGGCGTCCGGCGCACTTGCACTCGGGTCCCGCACACTTTCTATGGCGTCCGGCGCTCCCCCACTTGGGTCCCTCACACTTTCTACGGCGGCCGGCGCTCTCCCACTTGGGTCCCGCACTTTTTCTACGGCGTCCAGCGCTCTCCCACTTGGGTCCCACATCCTTTCTACGGCGTCCGGCGCTCTCCCACTTGGGTCATGCACTTTTTCTACGGCGTCCGGCGCTCTCCCACTTGGGTCCCGCACACTTTCTACGGCGTCCGGCGCTCTCCCACTTGGGTCCCGCACTTCTTCTACGGTGTCCGGCGCACTCCCACTTGGGTCCCGCACTTCTTCTACGGTGTCCTGCGCTCTCCCACTTGGGTCCCGCACACTTTCCACGGCGTCCGGCGCTCTCCCACTTGGGTCCCGCACTTTTTCTACGGTGTCCGACGCTCTCCCACTTGGGTCCCGCACACTTTCTATGGCGTCCGGCGTACTCCAACTTGGGTCCCACATACTTTCTGCGGCGTCCGGCGCTCTCCCACTTGGGGCCCGCGCACTTTCTACGGCATCCGGCGCTCTCCCACTTGGGTCCCGCACACTTTCTACGGCGTCCGGCGCTCTCCCACTTGGGTCCCGCACTTTTTCTACGGCGTCCGGCGCTCTCCCACTTGGGTCCCGCACTTTTTCTACGGTGTCCGGCGCTCTCCCACTTGAGTCTCGCACACTTTCTATGGCGTCCGGCGCTCTCCCACTTGGGTCCCGCACTTTTTCTACGGTGTCCGGCGCTCTCTCACTTGGGTCCCGCACTTCTTCTACGGCGTCCGGCGCTCTCCCACTTGGGCCCCGCACTTTTTCTACGGTGTCCGGCGCACTCCCACTCGGATCCCGCACACTTTCTGCGGCGTCCGGCGCACTTGCACTCGGGTCCCGCACTTCTTCTACGGTGTCCGGCGCACTCCCACTTGGGTCCCACACACTTTCTACGGCGTCCGGCGCTCTCCCACTTGGGTCCCGCACACTTTCTGCGGCGTGCGGCGCAACTGCACTCGGGTCCCGCACACTTTCTATGGTGTCCGGCGCTCCCCCACTTGGGTCCCTCACACTTTCTACGGCGGCCGGCGCTCTCCCACTTGGGTCCCGCACTTTTTCTACGGCATCCAGCGCTCTCCTACTTGGGTCCCGCCCACTTTCTACGGCGTCCAGCGCTCTCCCACTTGGGTCCCACATCCTTTCTACGGCGTCCGGCGCTCTCCCACTTGGGTCATGCACTTTTTCTACGGCGTCCGGCGCTCTCCCACTTGGGTCCCGCACACTTTCTACGGCGTCCGGCGCTCTCCCACTTGGGTCCCGCACTTCTTCTACGGTGTCCGGCGCACTCCCACTTGGGTCCCGCACTTCTTCTACGGTGTCCGGCGCACTCCCACTTGGGTCCCACACACCTTCTACGGCGTCCGGCGCACTCCCACTTGGGTCTCACATACTTTCTACGGCGTCCGGCGCTCTCCCACTTGGGTCCCGCACACTTTCTACGGCGTCCGGCGCACTCCCACTTGGGTCTCACATACTTTCTACGGCGTCCGGCGCTCTCCCACTTGGGTCCCGCACACTTTCTACGGCGTACGGCGCTCTCCCACTTGGGTCCCGCACTTTTTCTACGGTGTCCGGCGCTCTCTCACTTCGGTCCCGCACTTTTTCTACGGTGTCCGGCGCACTCCCACTCGGGTCCCGCACTTTTTCTACGGTGTCCAGCGCACTCCCAATCGGATCCCGCACACTTTCTACGGCGTCCGGCGCACTCGCACTCGGGTCCCGCACACTTTCTATGGCGTCCGGCGCTCTCCCACTTGGGTCCCGCACTTTTTCTACGGTGTCCGGCGCTCTCCCACTTGGGTCCCGCACACTTTCTACGGCGTCCGGCGCACTTGCACTTGGGTCCCGCACACTTCCTCTGGCGTCCGGCGCTCTCCCACTTGGGTCCCGCACACTTTCCACGGCGTCCGGCGCTCTCCCACTTGGGTCCCGCACTTTTTCTACGGTGTCCGACGCTCTCCCACTTGGATCCCGCACACTTTCTATGGCGTCCGGCGTACTCCAACTTGGGTCCCACATACTTTCTGCGGCGTCCGGCGCTCTCCCACTTGGGGCCCGCGCACTTTCTACGGCATCCGGCGCTCTCCCACTTGGGTCCCGCACTTTTTCTACGGCGTCCGGCGCTCTCCCACTTGGGTCCCGCACTTTTTCTACGGTGTCCGGCGCTCTCCCACTTGAGTCTCGCACACTTTCTATGGCGTCCGGCGCTCTCCCACTTGGGTCCCGCACTTTTTCTACGGTGTCCGGCGCTCTCTCACTTGGGTCCCGCACTTCTTCTACGGCGTCCGGCGCTCTCCCACTTGGGCCCCGCACTTTTTCTACGGTGTCCGGCGCACTCCCACTCGGATCCCGCACACTTTCTGCGGCGTCCGGCGCACTTGCACTCGGGTCCCGCACACTTTCTACGGCGTCCGGCGCTCTCCCACTTGGGTCCCGCACTTTTTCTACGGTGTCCGGCGCACTCCCACTCGGATCCCGCACACTTTCTACGACGTCCGGCCACTCGCACTCGGGTCCCGCACACTTTCTATGGCGTCCGGCGCTCTCCCACTTGGGTCCCACATACTTTCTACGGCGTCCGGCGCTCTCCCACTTGGGTCATGCACTTCTTCTACGGCGTCCGGCGCTCTCCCACTTGGGCCCCGCACTTTTTCTACGGTGTCCGGCGCACTCCCACTTGGGTCCCACACACTTTCTACGGCGTCCGGCGCTCTCCCACTTGGGTCCCGCACTTTTTCTACGGTGTCCGGCGCTCTCCCACTTGAGTCTCGCACACTTTCTATGGCGTCCGGCGCTCTCCCACTTGGGTCCCGCACTTTTTCTACGGTGTCCGGCGCTCTCCCACTCGGATCCCGCACACTTTCTGCGGCGTCCGGCGCACTTGCACTCGGGTCCCGCACTTCTTCTACGGTGTCCGGCGCACTCCCACTTGGGTCCCACACACTTTCTACGGCGTCCGGCGCACTTGCACTTGGGTCCCGCACACTTTCTATGGCGTCCGGCGCACTCCCACTCGGATCCCGCACACTTTCTACGGCGTCCGGCGCAATTGCACTCGGGTTCCGCACACTTTCTATGGCGTCGAGCGCTCTCCCACTCTGGGTCCCGCACACTTTCTACGGCGTCCGGCGCTCTCCCACTTGGGTCCCGCACTTTTTCTACGGTGTCCGGCGCAATCCCACTCGGGTCCCGCACTTTTTCTACGGTGTCCAGCGCTCTCCCACTTAGGTCCCGCACTTTTTCTACGGTGTCCGACGCTCTCCCACTTGGGTCCCGCACTTTTTCTACGGTGTCCGGCGCTCTCCCACTTAGGTCCCGCACTTTTTCTACGGCGTCCGGCGCACTTGCACTTGGGTCCCGCACTTTTTCTACGGTGTCCAGCGCACTCCCACTCGGATCCCGCACACTTTCTACGGCTTCCGGCGCTCTCCCACTTTGGTCCCGCACTTTTTCTACGGTGTCCGGCGCACTACCACTCGGATCCCGCACACTTTCTACGGCGTCCGGCGCTCTCCCACTTGGGTCCCGCACTTTTTCTACGGTGCCCGGCGCACTCCCACTCGGGTCCCGCATCTTTCTACGGCGTCCGGCGCACTCGCACTCGGATCCCGCACAATTTCTACGGCGTCCGGCGCTCTCCCACTTGGGTCCCGTAATTTTTCTACGGCGTCCGGCGCTTTCCCACTTGGGTCATGAACTTTTTCTACGGCGTCCGGCGCTCTCCCACTTGGGTCCCGCACTTTTTATACGGTGTCCGGCGCACTCCCACTTGGGCCCCACACACTTTCTACGGCGTCCGGCGCTCTCCCACTTGGGTTCCGCACACTTTCTCCGGTGTCCGGCGCTCTCCCACTTGAGTCTCGCACACTTTCTACGGCGTACGGGGCTCTCCCACTTGGGCCCCGCACTTTTTCTACGGTGTCCGGCGCACTTCCACTCGGATCCCGCACACTTTCTGCGGCGTCCGGCGCACTTGCACTCGGGTCCCGCACTTCTTCTACGGCGTGCGGCGCTCTCCCACTCGGCTCCCGCACACTTTCTACGGCGCCCGGCGCTCTCTCACTTGGGTCCCGCACACTTTCTGCGGCGTCCAGCGCTCTCCCACTCGGATCCCGCACACTTTCTACGGCGTCCGGCGCACTTGCACTCGGGTCCCGCACACTTTCTACGGCGTCGAGCGCTCTCCCACTTGGGTCCCGCGCACTTTCTACGGCGTCCGGCGCTCTCCCACTTGGGTCCCGCGCTTTTTATACGGTGTCCGGCGCAGTCCCACTTGGGTCCCACACACCTTCTACTTCGTCCGGCGCTCTCCCACTTGGGTCCCGCACTTTTCTACGGTGTCCGGCGCTCTCTCATGGGTCCCGCACTTTTTCTACGGTGTCCGGCGCACTCCCACTTGGGTCCCACACACTTTCTACTTCGTCCGGCGCACTCGCACTCGGATCCCGCACAATTTCTACGGCGTCCGGCGCTCTCACTGGGTCCCGCACACTTTCTGGGGCGTCCGGCGCTCTCCCACTTGGGTCCCGTAATTTTTCTACGGCGTCCGGCGCTCTCCCACTTGGGTCCCACACACTTTCTGCGGCGTCCGGCGCTCTCCCACTTGGGTCCCGTAATTTTTCTACGGCGTCCGGCGCTCTCCCACTTGGGTCCCACACACTTTCTACGGCGTCCGGCGCTCTCCCTTTTGGGGCCCGCGCACTTTCTACTGCGTCCGGGGCACTCCCTATTGGGTCCCGTTCCCTTCCTATGATGCACTGCGCATCACTTCTAAGGTCCTGCACCCTTACCCTGACGTCCTGCTCACTTTCGGAAGCCATCCCCGTAGGGTTGCCCGTCTTGAAAGTCAAGCCAAATAAACGGTCAAACAAACACACAGAGAAACCCACGCATACATACACACACACGCACACACAAATTTACCAAAATATATATAGTAGGATGAACATACAAAATTTTTTATGTCCATATGCTAATTCCTTCAATGTTTACAAGCCATTTGAATTCGACGTGTCGGTGTTTTTTTAACAATCGGGAAAACTGAGTATCGTGCAGTGATAAATTATTTGTTTTGAAAGGTCATCAGCAACAGAAATTCATACAAAAATGGTGAGCGTGTTACAAGAATCTACTCCTTCAATTCCAACTGTACATCGATGGGTTTTAGGGTCCGCATTCGTTAATGCACGTGTTCACACAAGTGCTCTGACGATGGCTAAATTGAATGAACTGAAGTACGAGTTGCTTGAACATCCACCGTATTCACCAGATTTGGCTCCTAGCCGCTACTACCTCTTCGGAAACTTAAAACAACCCCTTCGTGGGAAACGTTTTTCATCGAATGAAGAAGCTATTTCAGTCGTGGAACTGTATTTTGAAGAGCTTCCAGAAAATCATTACAGAGATGGTATAAAAATTTTTGCAGGATCACTGGAACAAGTTGAGGGAGATTATATTAAATAAAAAAACATATTTCATTTAAACGTTCACATTCTTTCATTTTTGCTTTCAATCATTTTCAACCAACCTGTACTATACGGCAATGAACCGCAAAGCTGCGTTTTTTCCTGGCTTTGAGCTATTGCGAAAAAAATGCGAGGGTTCAAAATCTCTGCTCTCGACACACTTAACGTGCAAAGAACATCCGTAGCGGCTGCTTAGGTTGGTCGGTGGTCAGTGAGGTTGTTTGTACATCTAGATCACTTTACTAAGGTTCAGTACAAGTCGAACTAGGCCCCAAAACATAACTGCTTACAGATTTGGAAGTAAATTCGTAGTTCAAGCACGGATTCTCCTTTTAGTCAGAAATGCGGCTTTCCTACATCATCTTGAAGGCAGTGTTCACGAAAGAAAAGTTGCCCGTTTTTTTTGCGGAAACGTAAGCTTTGGGTCCCTCTAAGAAAAGTGAGAAGGGAAGTGCAATGAAAAATTGCCGGGAAGAGAGTGGAAATCGTAGGCCACCCAACCCATTGAGTCACCCCGCCCACGACTTGAAACAACTGTCCTGCTTTCCTTTCACAGAAGTATCAGAGGCCCAATCCTTGAAAACACTTTGTCGCGGAAGATTCTAACATCCAAGCATCTGCATAGACCCATCTTATTCTTTCAGTGTTTTTGGTACGGGAAACAGAAAACAATGAAGTCACTCAACTAAGAATTTTGAAGCTCAAAACATTTGCGACGTTTGGTTCAACGTGTTGTACGCAGTGCACAAAACACACCAGCAGGCGTAAATAAAACTAGAAGGTTTTTAAACAGTTTTTCTCCGATATTGGAGAGTTTCATTGGGGTTTTTCCTTTATATCCTTTACTTCGTGAATTTGCCTATTCAAAACCGTAAAAGACTAGAATACGGCTTTTTATCGTAAACACTGCCTTTAACATTTCCCTCACTTCTTGCTTCTACGACCAATATGAAATACAAACTGAGGCAAAACTTAGAATTCTGCAAGCAACACTAATTTTCTGTTACCTCAACCAATGAAAAGAATTTCCAAGTTCAAGTGCTCTGAAACGAGCGTTATGTCGTGTGAGTAAAGGTTGGAACAAAGTAAGAGTGCAAACGAAAAAGTAGTGGCTGATTGGAGTTCCGATTTTAACTCTCCGGAAATAATAAACCTCCATACGGTTTGTCTGGGAAGAGTACACCCGCGCAAAACGTCATTGGAATATTCATATGCATTCTTTCGCACTTGACCTGTTGCTGAATGCGTTTACGTCGTTTAAAGCCCTCGAAAATGAGCCAACATACGACCGTATTCGAGCAGTTTTTGGCAGGCAGTGAGGTGTGGAACTCCGTTCATTTTGCCTCTGTTGCCTAGCAAATTGAAGTGTGTTTGGCTGATTTTTGACTTATCTAGTGAAGTAGGCGTTTCAGTATAGGTCTCACAGAAAGTTAAATCATCGTCACGTTACATCAACCACTTTTGTGAGAGTGTATGCTGCCTTTAATTAATCCTTCTGGAAACGTAGCAAAGCAATCGACTTCCACTCAGAATCGTAAAGGCTTCTCGAATCTCTACTGTGTTTATACAATTTACTGTGAAGGATAATAGCCAATGTTTCATTTAGAATGTGTATTGGGCCTGCAGAAGAGCACAGCAGGGACCAGCAAGAAATTTAAGTCAGTGATCTTACCTGCTCAGTCTGGCAACAAGTTACCCACCCCTGACGGATAGAATGGTTGGTTAGCCCAGATGGCGAAGATCGCTCACTCGGCAGTATGCGGCGACAACGGCGTTTCTCTTTCTCCTTGCGCCACACGCTCGGCTCGTGGAAAAAACATAAGGTTCATCATTTTATTAGTTAATAGTAGGAACAATGAAGAATAACAATAAACGCGAAAAAGACCCGCTTTCTTTTGAAGCTCGTTTCTTTTCTATAACTGGAAACAAAACGTTCCCGATGTCAAAAAGTGGTGATGAGAAAGCAGTGATCCTCTACCTAGACGGAGGAGGGGCCGCTCGAGGGTTTTCCTCTAGAAACGAACAAAACACGGATGCCAAAAGCTCGATATCGATATCAATTAGCCTTATTCGAGGAAATTCTATGGAAATAAACTGATTAATAGCGTCCATCAATCTCCGGTGTAATCCCTTTCTAATTTCGTCTCGAATCCCGAAGTGCTCTCTTCCTTCTAACAATAAGATAGCACCCACAATGAATCGGATTTACAACAATAGGCAACATATAGCAGACAGTAAGTGAATCTCTTCCTGTGTTCAAGCTTTAACTTCTGCTGACAGATATAGTCGTCTCCTTCCAGACATATCACCGGAAGACTGTCCCAGCCATACCTTGAACCTCAGACAATCACGTTTTCCTTTAGTTTCTGGCAGGAAAGAAGTAGAGAAGGAGGACGGTGAAGATCTGAACAGGTAGCTTCTTATCACGATTTCAGAGCCAGCTTTTTTCTATGCATGAATGGAGTGCTAGGAAGGTTTTTGCATTTATTTCTAAGCTGAGAGTGTGCACTACCGAACAAATTTGCGGCCGCTGCCATACATCGCTGCAGCAGCGTGTGCAGAATCGCTGCGATGACAAACAGCACAACAGAAAACATGTCTTCACACAAAAGGCTCAGTCATAACCTTCAAAGAGAACTTCCCGCCATTGAGTGGGAAAAACAATGAGAAGTACGTCATGGTTGCCCAATAGAGATTCTTGAGTGGAAAATAGCTATACGATCAGAACAGACCTTCTACAAAAAACCAAGCTTAGAGTCTCTTCTTGTCGGCGTTGAATCAAAGGGGAAACTTACAAAGAGCCACATGAATACATTGACTCCAGGTGCATGCTGCTCCGCGCGCGTTTATGCTCGACGAGTTCGCTGATGATGAACAGCGACAGAGGACCTGGCCCAGCAGCAAATGATGAAATTGAACAGGCAAACAGCAGCCAAAGAGGGTACCCAAACGATATGCTCTAAAATGTAGGTACTTTCTTCTTCGGTATCTGCAGGTCAATCTGTCACGGAGTTACCTATGCACTCTACTGTAAGTAGGTAAAAGCACTCAACCTGCGCTCTCCTAAAACCATGCACAAACAGAGCCGCAATAATGAGATTTGTAATGGCTAAAAGACTATATACGTGGAGAGAAGTAGAAAACGTCGACCAAACCGATCAATCACCAAAGACGATACTGATTATTCCCCAACTGAAAACTTGTTTTCGATGATTTTTGAAAAGAACTTTGGCACTCTCTAAGAGAACTAGAGTTGAAATGATAACCTACCAACACTCATCACGCAGATCGCAATATTCCCGAGCGATGCTTGAGTCACTGATAACCTTCGTTGAGAGAAGAATTTCGAATGAGGAACAGATTAATGGCTGTAAAGAGTTCCTTCAATCAGTGAAGAAACCCCTTCTGGTAGAAAAAGACCAATGGAGCAGCAGTGATTTCCCAGGTGGAGAATCTTGTATTCCTTACCTGCTATTCCACTCATCACCATCGAGAGCATGACGACTTGCACCAACTAATGTTCCACGACACGCGCCGCTGGATCCTGAAGTTTGGAAGCGATGGCAATGGTGTAGTTATAAGGTATTGGTTGAGCCAAAAAGGTATGATGACTCTAAGGAGCTAATATTACGTGAGTTATGTAAAGGCAGCCTTCGTGATCATACATCTTTCTACTTTTTGCAGATACCCCACATAAAGGCGGCAGTGGTCGCGATCAAATATGCTTCTCGTCTTTTTTTCTCTCTAAACCCTTTTCTGGGTCTCTGAGTAGTAGGACCCATAAGAAAAATCGCGAAAAAACCACTGTTTTGGGCCAAATTTAAAGACTGAACTTTCTTGTCTCTTTGATGGTAGAACGAGCCCACTCCCACTTCATCGGCATCGATGACCTCTTATATATACCTTCACCATAGTTTTTCAGCTGTTTTTGATCTAAGATGATTTTTTGTAGTTTTTTCGATAACGTTTATCATCGTGACCACTGCCTTTAATGAATAAAGAAGGCGAAAACGGTCAGGGGAATAGTGTGAAATGAGCAAAGTGGGTCAGCCGAGTTGTCACAATGAATAAGAGTTATCCTGTTCTGGAAATAGTTGGTCAATTTGGTCAGAATACTCTTGTCTCGAGGGATCCTCATCAATCCAACTTTACGCATTCAGATTCTTATTCTCGAAGAACTTCTAGCAAATGGAGGAGGACAAAGTGGAATCGCTCGCCTCAGAACCTTTTGAGTACGGGAAATCACTTTTGTGGCTGGAAAAATCCACTGAAGCAAAACACACAAAACAGGCGTAGAATGCAGAAATCGAATCACAGTAGAAAACAAGATATGGTTTTCATCGTGAAAGCAGAATTTAACAGGAATGTTTGGTCTCGCCTCGCTTTACGATGATGAATTGCGTTTCTATGATTTCAGTACATAACCTACATTACAGAGAAGCGAGCGTTCGCGTCTTTTTGTGTATTATTGAGCTTCAAAGCCAACGTTGAGCGAAAAGTGCAAGTAGATATTCATGATCCAGGCGTTCAGGGCTATTCAATGGTGTAGCCACTGTCGAGGTTTCGTTGAGAACTATGAAAGTTTCGCAATTAACCAGCTCTCTCTATATACGGTAGACACTACTTTTACATCCGTAGACAATTCTTAGGATAATGGATCGATTCGGATAATGAAGATTTAAAGTTTTCCGAATATTGGTTCGATTCAGATAATGCGTTCGCAAATTTTCGGATAATGGATCGATTCAGATAATGCCATTTTTCCAATGATTCGGATACGGATATCCGGTCGGATAACTTCAGATAACTTTGGATATTTTCGGAACAAAGTTGAGGCAAAACGGTGAAAAATAAAGCAGGTACTCAAGGCAAGCCTTTTGAAAACATCCATAATGGAACAAGCAGTGTACTTCCAGTGCCTTTTGCAGCATTGTGTCGGTATTGACTAAACTTCAATCTTCATATATGCATATTAATAAAAGTATGTAAAACAAATCTTCAATTGCTATATCGTCGTTGGGAGGCACAGTATTATCCATACACAGGTTTTCCAGGACAACTAGCTGGTAAAAAGTATGCAAAAAGCTATACAAAAAGCTTCTTACACTGAATAGCTAGCCACTTGGTCATCTCACTTGACCACGCCCATTTTACGCGCCGCAAACGACTCTCCCGAGGATTTCGGAACGAGGAGGAAAACCGTGGAGTTGATGTACGTAAATAGGGCATGAAGGCGTTCGGAGATTCAATTTTATCCGAAAAATTATCCGATTTTATCCGAAAATTTATCCTGACTTTTATGCAAAATAACTTATCCGACTTTCGATCCGATTTTATCCTGGAACTTTTTCATCCTTCGAAGAATGGTTCGATTCAGATAATGTTTCGACTTCAAATTTCCCGGATATTAGTTCTGATTCAGATAATGCGTTTTTTCGAATTTTCCGATATCTGGTGATCCGAATCTCAGATATCCGGTCGGATATCAGTAAAGGAGTGATTCGGATACTAAGTATAGTAGACACGGGGAAAGTGCAGACATGTAGTGGAAAGGTGGCGTAAGCGCCATCCGCATTAAACGGTACGCGTAATCACACACAAACCTGGCTGGGATTGCGATACCTTTTTAGTTCTAAACGTAACCTTCACAATGGCTAAGACATTGGGTAGTCTCTGAACGCCAGGATCATGAATTTCACCCTAGTTCCGCTCAACGTTGAGTTTGAAGCGAGTTATACAAAAAAGACGAAAAAACCGCAGAAACCCGACCCCGCACACCAATTCTGACCAAATCCGATGGCAGCGGTATTGCTTCATGACTCCAGCATTCAGTAGTGGACAAAAATCTATTGTTTTTTTGTATCTTTGTTTCCTTTGGGGCTATCAGCTTCACCTTTGATGATACAACATATCCGGTCATAATACCGATAAATGAAGTATGCTACAGAACTATAAGCGCAATCATTCATTGATGTGGGAGATAATTTTCAACACTCGAAATTCACGTTTTTGTCTCTTCTTCCAACTCTGTTCGCTGATTTCTCTTCGTCGTTTTCGGGATTTTGTTTTTGGAGAATTTTGTGTTTTGTAGGGTTCCCGCCTTCATTCAGAAGTGAAATTCTGTGACATAGTGATCGAAGTCATCCGAGGTTTCGAAAACGGGTCCGTATCAGGAGCCGTTCGTGGAAGTCTGCTCAGGATCACACATATAAGCCTATAAAGAAATTCCTGAAGGCTGGCGCTAGACATCTAGTGAGTGCCGGAAGCGCGAGGAAGACATCGTGAAAAACAACCATATGTACTGGATGGTTTCCATGACACACGTCTCAGAGTGTGTCCGAATGAGACCACGCCGACCATGTACGGTCGTCGTGCGTGGCAGGCGACACCGTCGCATGTGCCGCTTTCGTACGAGTGTTCAAACGGCAGCCACCCTTTCCCCTGGGCTGTAGAACTAATTGATTGTTGCTTGCTGACAGTCGCTGCCGGCCCGCTCCTAGTCAATGGCTGAGGGGGGAAGACTAGCTGTCGTTTCGCATGCTCGTCCGAGAGCGGCGCCATGTACGACGGTTGCAGGTCGGCCAGTCTCATTCGAACACACACTTTACGTGACATTCCAAGGCTCAATGCTAAGGACATCAGAAGAAAACTCCGGGAATATCATGAAACGCAGGCGATCTCGAAGTCTTATTTTCTCTGGAGATGCCTGAGGAAGATGTTGGAGAACATCCACTCTCGCTTAACCGGAGGCAAGAGCGTGTGGCATTGAGTTTCGTGCATATTGATCTTCGACCGACCGCTTCTTGCTCCGTGTGTAAGCCAGCCAGTGTTCAATTCATTGTTCTCATCCTCTCAGACCGGTCTGTTACCATTTTACCGGACTGCGAAGTGGATAAAGGGCTTGGTTGCGCGAGTATCGATCGATCAACACGTGTGCATGACAGTGGCGCCGTTTGTTTCCACATTTCGCCCACGCCCTTCAACCATGACAACAGCAGAAAAGCTATTGTTCGGATTGAAGGCCGTGTTCACGAAGAAACATTCCTTCGGTTTTGGCAAAAAGGTAAGCTTTGGTCCCTCTAAGAAGAGCGAGAATAGAAAATGTGACGAAAAACAGCCAAGAAGTGGGCGACAGTTTTGTAGACCAGCCAACCCATTGGATCACCTCTGCCCATGTCCATATCTGTTATCATCTATACGATTGATGAGAAAATTCTCAGTTTCTTAACTCTCACAACATATTCCATTTTGTTTGTGTTGAAGTTATGGCGCAGAGATGGGATAGAAGCGATAACAGGATGCATAAAAGACAGCTGAAGAAGTATGGCTCATCAGAGCATATGGTTCGGTGTATGCGGCGATGTTGGTGCATGATAATTTCCGATGGCATGGAGCATTTCTGATCTTAATCATTAGTTTCTAGTTGTATTATATATATTTCTGCCGTATCGTATCATGATATTGTGCTGTATCGTATAATTATACACTGTTATGCTATCATTGATCGGTTAAATTACCTTAAGTTTGAGATTAAACGTTGGAATCAACGATGGCAGCAATGAAACAACAGCATTGGTATCTGGTCAATACATGGTGCATCGACAATAACAACTTCTAGCCGCCTGGTGAAAAGGATTCAACTGACAATTAAAAGTGTGCAATTTTGTTGCTAAGTGCTAACGCTTCGGTTTCCTGAGCGCATGCATAATCTCCTTTCTGTGGTAACCGAGGAACTGCAATACCCGCGTTAAGTTTTGTAAAAACGGGAGAGCATCTGGCAAACTTGGCAAGCGTCCTGATGCATGCAACTTTTTTGAATAGAAAACTTTTGGAAATCTGAAAACGCTTATCATTATCGCAGATTAAATTGCTACTAATTATAAATCACTTGTGTGCCGATTGTTCGCTAAAGCACTTTGCTTTTTGAAGGAAATACTTTTGCAATCGTTTTTTCAAAAACGTCGCGCGCGGCGAATGCAAGGGTGGTTAAACTTTGAGCAGTATTTGTACATAAGTAATGGAAGAACACCATCTGTATGCTTTCTTCATAAATTAGGGTCCAGGAGGGGAATCCCAAGGTCTGTTTAGGTTGAATTGTTGAAATCGTTCATTTATGAGTCCAGGGATTTTCGCAACAAAACTCTGGCTTTTCAAGGTAGTTCTCAAGCGTGTTTAATTGGAGGGTTTTGGAAAATTCAACCTGAACAAGACTTGGAGATACTCTCACCTGCACTTAATTTTTTGAAGAAAACATACCGATCGCTCTTTCATTACTTGTTTAAATACTGCTCAAAGTTTCGCCGCCGCATCCGCTGCATAGCGCGACGTTCTTTTGGAAAACTATTGCAAAACTATTTCCTTCCAAAAAACAAAGCAAGTGCTTTTTAGGGAACTTCGGCACACAAAGCTGATATAATTAGGTAGCTGAATTTGATCTGTGAATATGATAGCGTTTTTCTGGAGATTCAAAAAGTCTCATTCAACAAAGTTACATGCAATCGGACGATTTTGCTAAAGTTTGCCAGATGCTCACCGTTTTTACAAAACTTAGCGCGGGTATTGTAGCGTTGGAAAGAATCCAGTCAGAAATAGACGGTGCTTACATACAGATAGAAAAGGAGGATAGACCACTTGCCCATGGAAGAAATGCGGCAAGCCATTGTCAGCCTTCGCCAAACGGTAGAAAACGCTGTGGACTGCTTTCAAGCAGGAAATGGAGAAAGCTGTGAAGCGGACTGTCTCTAGCAACATATGAAGAGTCACAAACGAAGATGACTGAACTGTCGGACAAGCTGGACTCTATCACCAAAAAAAGATGAGAACATACTGCCGGATAAGAAATTAAGGCTTTTGTTCTGAGGCGCCGGGCGATGTCTGCGGAAATCTCTCCGATGGGGAGGGAATTGAAGGGGATTTATTGGACGTTGATTGTGGAGAATGTGGATAACTTCCAAACCACGACCAAAAGCAGGCTCGCAAGGTCGGAAATGCATGAAAGAGCAGTGCATGAAATGGAAGATGCCGACGTCATGAAGAGAAACTCGATGTCGAACAGAGGCAGAACACAGAGAGGAAACGACGAGAACTATTGTCGCTGAAATCGAAAGTTTCCAGGCTCCGATCCGAATCAGCCGCCGCGTGCCTAGAAGAGTTATTGTATCTCGTATGTTGAGCGTGATGAGAAAAGGAAAAAGCATACTAACGGTGCGCCTCTTGCGATATGGAGAAGGGCCAGCACTACAAGCCGACTGCTGCCCGAGGTACAATGTGCCCGGAATGAGAATGGCGACCCACGCGGTCGGCGTGCTGTGGCAGGCGGCCGTCGCATGTGTCGCCCTCGGACGAAAGTGTTGGATTTCAACGACGGCCGTCCCCTCTCCCACTGATTGATCGGCGCAGTGCTTGCTGCCCAGCCGGTGCCGGCTTATCGTTCTGTTGTCGATGGCGGTGGGGACTTTTCGCATGCTCGTCCGAGAGCGGCGAACGCGACGGCCGCCTGCCAAGCACCCCGGCCGCGTGTATGTTTCAGCCATTCTCATTCGGACGCACTATATAAGGATGTGGAGTCAGCGCAAAAGACGTGTACGATGTTTCTTGTTTCTGGATCGAACTTTGCACTATACAACGGAGTGCCATCGACAATCACAGAGATGCATCTACTGTAATGAGGGGACTCTACCATAAGGCTTCTTTGTTCCTTCCCCGAGCTGATAGAACACAATGAATGGAAGATGAAAACAGCTTCAAAAGCGAACTAGTCGTTCTAGAAGAGCAATAATACGGTGGGCCATCACATCGAGGGGGCAGTATCACGAATATCGTGATTAAAGAAGAATTTATAGGTAAAAGAAAATTGTATTCATATCTGTTATCATCTATACTGATCTGGAGAAAAATCTCAGCTTCTTGCTCTACCAACATATCTACTCATTTTATCTGCGTTGAAGATAAGGCGCAGAGATGGATAGCGATAACAAGATGGCATAAAAGATAGCTGAAAGAAGTATGAGCTCATCAGAGCATGGTTCGGTGCATGGCAATGTTGGTGCATGTGATGATTTCCGATGCATGGAGCATTTCTCATCTTGATCATTCTAATTGTATTGTATATATTTCTGCTCTATCATATCATGATATTGTGTAGTATCGTATCATTTATAAAGGATGCTATGCTATCAGTGATTTGGTTTGATTACCCAAGTTTGAGATTAAGCGATTGAAATCAACGCTCCGGCAGCATCATCAACAACAGCATTGGTATTCTGGTTAATATACAGGCACCAAATTTTCAAATGTTCCTCTTTCACAAAAGGCCCTAACAATCCAAGCACATGTGCATTGGCTCATATTATTTTTGAAAAAGTTTATGGTGCAATAAGCAGAAAATAATGTCACTTACCCAGGAACTTTGAAGCGGGAATTCCAACGTCAGGTTTGACAATTTGTCTGGCAGTTTTTTGGAAACACAC